>JBAPLJ010000926.1:0-104812 GCA_037832345.1 Rhizophora mangle
TGGAATTTTGTTAATTGATATTTTTATAAGTTATTTTTGGTTAATCAAGTAGTTTGCTTTAATTGTTATGAAGTTAGAATTTTACCTTTCCAACTTCATATAAGTAGCATTAAATTGATAACACTCCTTATAGGATCAACCCTTAATCACATTGTCTACCATTGCATCATTGAGAATAAGGTACTTAATATTCTTTTAGCCTTGATGATAGTTACCAATATAACTTCATGTAATGCCAAAATGTTTTAGTCAAGATGTTTACTTAAGCTAGTTTGGAAGACTTTGTGGTAAAAGCTTTCATACATGGTTATTCATTAGATGAAACATGAGACCAAGACTTTATTTTTAGCTAATAGGGCTTCTTTTTTCCTTCTAAAGAGTCAATTCACACTTCACACAAAAGGAATCATGAAATTGACTAAAAAGTCTATAATGATCATTGATTCTTTTGTGAGATGCATATTATTCTAACTTTAGTAGTTTGAATATATTGAAGTCCGTCCAACAATGAAGCCTTTACTCTCGATTAGCCTTCTTTACTATAATAAATTTGTTCATTGTTTGAAACATGAGTTTATCTCTTTATTACTTGAAAATAGGCTTCTTACTTTTGTTAGTCTAAAACAATTGAAGGCCATTAACTATAGGAGCTATTACTTTTGACTATTTTTCTTTATAAGGAGAGAATCATTTATTGATTGAAACTTTAGGCCATCACCTAATTCCTTTTTAATAACACTTGCAAGGAATCATTTACTACGAATAATCATTTAATTAACATATATGTCTATGATGAAAATTAATTTCATTATATGCACTTTAATACCCTTAGGTAGTCCAAGTCCATTTATTTCCATAAAACAAACAAGTCATTGATCTTGAATAGTTTTTCTTACATGGATAAAATGGTTTGTTTCCTTGAAACATGAGATTGACACTTCATTTCTAACTAATAAGGTTTCTCCTTTGGTTCCAAGGAGTCAGTGACATAAAGGAATCATGGAATTAACCTAAATGTCTACATTGATCTCTAATTTAATTGCAAGGTATGCATAATTACATCTTGGATAAGTTAAATACATTAAAGTTCATCCAATAAAGAAGACATTAGTCTTGAATGGCTTTCATTACTACAAAAGAATTATTCATTGCCTAAAAAATGAGACATCTCTTTGTTGCTATAAAATTGATTTTAGGTAGTTTGAATCCATTGATTTTAGCTATTTCTTTTTATTAGCTTTCTTTACTAGGAGTTATTCATTCATTGCTAAAATTTTGATTATGTTAACAAATTTCTTGGTAATAAGACATCTTCATTCATTACACAAAATCCTTCACAAAAAATGAGCATGCAATTAACATTTATGTCTACAACAAACATTAATTTCATTGTGACCTACACAATAATTCACTTTTTTTAGCTTGAATCCATTAAGTTCCATCAAACAAAAGAGTTCTCATCTTGAATTGCTTTTCTTGCTTGGATATAATGGTTCATTGACTAAAAGATGAGACTATCATTTCATTTCTATGTAATAGGACTTGTCCTTTCGTTTCATGGAGTCATTCACATAAAGGAATCATGAAATTAACTTAAATGTCTACACCTATCACTAATTCTATTGCAAAATGCATGTGATTCTATCTTAGGAAGTGTAAATCCATTAAAATCCTTCCAATAAACAAATACACATAAAAATCATTTAACCAAATGTGAAAATTGTAGAAATTTTTGTAGAATGATCAAGGTGCCCATTTTCAATAATGGTTAATGTAGTGTTAGTGTCAAAGAAGAAAGAACTAGAAGAAAAGAGAAGAAATTTCTAGAGAAAAGCTTAAAACTTTGTTGTTGTAGCTTAGTTCCTTATATAGGAACATTTTACATTATTTTGCTGCTCATTCATTGTTTACAAAGCAACTCTTGTACTTGCTTTATTGACTACCTATAATATAGTCTAACATTTTGCCTAAGCTTAAGGAATACAACTAAACTTGGTTACTAACTACCTACTATGAAAATTAGTTACTTTATCTTCAATTAAGTTGTTAGTTTTGTAACTTCTTCATTATTGCTTCTACTTCTACCTCTTAACTCCTTCTAAATTTTCTATTCCAACTTCTTGAGTCTTTAACAAAATTATCAAATGCATAAACACTCCCTTTTGAGACTTTTATTGGAGACTTTATGCATGACTTCCAACTTTGAAAATTGGACTTTGGTAGAGACTTTGTTAAAATATCTACTAGTTGATCTTTCGATATACAATACATTAATTTTAATTTTATTCCCTCATTTCTTTTAGCTTCTTTCATTGCATGATACTTAACATTTGTATGCTTTTTCCTACCATACTCTATTGGAATTTTTTCAATTCCAATTACAAATTTTTTGTCACACATAATTGTTAGTGTTGTTGTTTGTTCAAAGTAAAGGACCTTAAAAATTTTTCTTTACCAAATTACTTGGTTGGCCGCTATAGTGCTACTGCTATTGCCACATACTTTGCCTCTATAATAGTTTGGGCTACTACCTTTTGCTTCTTGGAATTACAAGAAAACATTCCTAAACCAAGTGAGAAAGCATTACCTAAGGTGCATTTCATATCTTCCAAGCTACTTGCCCAATCATTGACTACAAAACCTATTAATTTGCCCTCTTTGACTAGTTTATAACATATTAAAATTTGACTTGTCCCTTTTAAGTACCTCAAGACTCTCTTAGCTACATCATATTGAACATTTGATGGCTTTTACATCAAACCTAATATTAGGTTTGCTCTTGTGGTAGTTAAGTATAACAAACTTCTAATTAAACTTTTATATCTGGATGCACCTACTAGCTTTACATCATCTTCCTTTCCTAGTTTTATATTCACAACTAGTGGTGTTGCTACTAGTTTGAAATGTTACAGTCTAAACCTTTTCAAAACCTTTTAGGCATACTTCTCATGACATGGGAAGATGCCCTCATTAGATTGATGAACTTTAAGCCCAAGCAAGTACCTAATGTGTCCTAAGTTTGACATGTCAAATTGACTTTGCTTTTCAACTTTGAACTTCATTAATTCCTCTTCATTTCTTTTTGTCACAGATAAATTATCAACATAAAAAAAAAGCAGTATTAGTATTCCTCAATCAAAATTCTTTGTGACATACAATATCGCATCATTATCACTCTTCCTAAAGTGTTAACTACATAAGAAAGGGTTTATTCTATTGCACTGGGCCCTAGAAGCTTGTTTTAGGCCATACAAGAAAAATTTTATAAGAGCTTACTTACAAACTTTCTATTCACTGCATTTACCCTCAAAGTCTTCAAGTTGAGCAACACAAATCTCCTCAATCAAAATGCTATTTAGTAATGCATATATGATGCCTAAATGAGAGATTTTCCATCTCATTTGAGCTATAATTACTATCAAAATTCTTAAAAGTGTCCATTTTGTTAGTGTAGTCAATTCTAGGCTGATGGGAATAGCCTTTGACTAAAAATCTTATACTTGTTCACACTTCCATCAAGCTTTAGTTTACCCTAAATACCCATTTCACTCCTATCACCTACTTGTTTTTATGTTTCTCGACTAAGACCGAAGTTTTATTTTTGTTAATCATGTTAATCTCCTCCTTTATTGGCACATTCCACTCATCACCCTTAAGAGCTTCTTCATAGGTGGTTGGTTCCATTATAAGATTGTTAGACATGTGGTAAACATCAGCAAGAGATCATATATCTCTAATAGAAGGATGATTATACTTATCAAAATCAATACCAAAATCTACATCTCTAGCATCAATAACTTTTGTTGTAGCTTCCATGAGTATGTGACTTATTCCTATCTTAGTAAGCTCCCTTATCAATCTTCATGTCTCTACTAACAATGACTTTTCCACTTGTTATAGGCCATTAAGATCCCCTTCTTTGCTTTCTCATTTAACTTGCTTCCCTTTGCATCTAGCATATATGAGTAACACAAAGACCCAAACACTCAAGTATTTAAGAGATGGCTTAAAGTCACTCCAAGTTTCAATTGGAATCTTCCCCTTTACTACTTTTGTTGGCATATTGCTCTACAAATAAACAACTATGTTGATAACTTCTACCTAGACAAATTTTGGTAACTTCTTCTCAAAGTGCTTGCACCTTACCATCTCTAGTACTCATTTGTTCTTTGACTCTACCACTCTATTTTGTTGGGGAATGTAGCTAACGATCAACTAATGTTGTATCCCCAACTCCTTAAAAGATTGGTTAAACTCCCTAGAAACATACTCATTTCTAATGTCTAATATCAAGGTCTTCAAAACTTTGCCACTTTGAGTTTTCACAAAATCATTAAACTTCTTGAATAGCCCAAAAATCTTTGACATAGGTCATCCTTGAGTAGTCATTAATGAACAAAAGAAAATATTTTCCTTTTCAATAATATGTCTTCATTGGTCCATAAACATTAGAAAGGACCAATTGAAGCCTTTAGCTCTCTAAGCACCTTGTATAGGAAAAGACAAATTGTGCTGCATGCCTAATTCACAACTTTCTCACACATCAAAAAAGACTTTGATCATAGGCAAATCATTCACAACTTCTTATTTTTGTGAAAAGTCTCTTCTACCATAGTTTAGAATCATCAATCACTCTATTGCTTTGCATTCTGACATTTCAATTGAATTCAAGTTCTCAGTAAAACTCCTATTTTCCATATGAACATTAATGAATTATATGCCAATAAGATCATAAACTAAACAATTTTTATCTTTGAACAACAAGGTAAAGCCCTTTTGTATCATTTGCCCTCCATTGCCTATCTTTACTCCAAGTATGATTGGTGTCAACTCAGTTAAAAAGATTGGCATGGCTAGTCATGTGGTGAGTACAACCACTATCCGAAAATCAAGATCTCTAATTCTAAGCTCTAGTCACCATCAAAGCTAGAAACAAATGTTCATCTTTCATCTCTTGTTTTGAGATTGCTGACCTTGAGTGTTTTATTGGCCTTAACCTTGCTGCTGCTTCTTTTGGCAATACTTTTAATATGACCAAATTTGGAGAAAATCTTGCATTGAACGTTGCCTTTCTAATAATAGTCATCTCTTACATGATTAATTTTTTTGTAGATCAAACAAGTTAAGAACTTTCTTCCTTTCCCGTGATTCTTTTTGGATTCAAGCTATATGCCTTTGTTGGAATATTTGAAGCTAGTTTTCTTGCTATCTTTTAATGCTAATAGCTTTAGCTTCAATTAAGCTTGCAAAGCAACTTCCACACCATCTTCACTTCTCAAGCTTCTCCCTTGTCCCTAAGCTCTAGGTGCTCCAATGAATTCTAATAAAGAGATTTTGCTAAAGTCCTTGGAATCTTCAATAGAAGAGATTTTTGCTTCAAACATCTCAAGAAGACTAACAAGAACTTTCTCAACAATTCTTTGATTATGATATCTTCTCCCATGAATCTAATCTAGCTCACTACCTTTAATAGTTCCCATAACATTTTCATTCTCAACATCTCAAATTCTCTTTTTAAATTTAAAAACTTCATTTGTCATATTTTATCACTATGATGGAACTCAACTCAAAGCTTTTCCCACGCTTTTTTGGCTATCACACTTGTCATTATCCTTATGAAAATGATATTTGAGAGTGACAATTGGATAGATGTAAGTGCTTTAAACTTCTCTAAGTTTTCCACCTCTTTTTGCTTAATCTAATTTATAGTGAGATTCTCAAGTAGAGTAGGAGTCTCTCCTCTTGTTTCCACTATATCCCAAAGGTCAAAGGTCCTCAAATAGGCATTCATCTTTACGAACCATAACTAGTAATTGGTGCCATTAAAGATTAAAAGTGTAGAGACACTACTAGAAGCAATATCTACTTTTTGGCTTTTCTTTGTTGCAGTTTCACTCTTTGTTTTCTTTCTCTAATTTATTGATCTATCACACAATTACTCTTTTTCTCATAACCTTTGTAGGGGAAAAGGAGCTTTGATACCATTTGTTAGTCTTAGATAAGAAAGCATGAGAAGGGAAGAGAAGATTTTTTTGAGGAAAAGCTAAAAACTCTATTATTGTAGCTTAGTTCCTTATATAGGAACATTTTAGACTATCTTGGTTGTTGGTTTCTTTTATATGCATTATATTTATTCTCTTATATTTAACCTTTTTAGTTTATTTTTGTCCTATATGTACTTATTCAGATTGATTTTATGTTTAAGGAAAAGAAAAAATGAATTCGAGCAATTTGGAAGTTTAAAGATGTGGTTTTGAGAATATTTGACCACTGGAGGTTATTTTGAAAATTTCACATTCTAAACATTTTTTGATGGATTTGGAGCCTTCAAGAGAATTAAAATAGACATCCTAAACTTTCTAAAGTAGGCTCATCTGTAAAGATCGAAAAAGAATTGAACCATAAACCAATGTCCTCAATCCAACTTATTGGCTAGTCAAAGCTATTGTAATCTAATTAGGAGTTGTTCTCTGAAAAAGCTAAGTTGGTTCTAAAGCAGAAATATCTATCCTTCCTTAGGTTATTTTTATTCTCCCTTGAAGCTATAAATAGATATGTTAGATTACCAAAAGCATGTACATACGCATACCTATCTTTTCTTTCTTTCTTGTACATGCCTATGATATGCAAGGTTAGGGTTTTATTTTTAGTTATAAGGATTGAAGTCATTAGAGGAAGCATTGGGAAACTTATTGATTTTTATTTCTAATCTAATTCTTTACTTTGAATTCTCATGCTATTCTATTATTATTATTATTATTATTATTTATAATTATTTTGTTATATTGTTTGATCTAGGAGCATACTAGGCAATTATACTTTATGATCTAATGCTAATTTAGAATTCAAGTATGTAATTCTAACACTAAAAACAAATACAAATTGATAATTATGGTCATCTTTGTCTAACTTCTATGGTGAACATGGTCTAAATTAAACAAATCAGCTTGTGAAATTGTTGTTTAGGTTCAGCTATCTTTCTTATCTTAATGCTGTCAATAAATTATATTTAAAGTGCTTATCCTAGGTAGTTTTATTGATAAGAGATTAATTGAAAAACCTGTCTCACTAAGGAAAGATTTAGAATAATGAAATTTTTTAATTATTCTAAACCAAATATTCAATTAAAGAATTAACGATCTTTAGTGTCAATGATTAATTGTAGATGAAAGGCATGTGCATGATGATGATGGGTAAAAGGCCAAATGCTTCTAGTGAGGTATGTGCCATCTATAGAGTTAATAGTCATTCTACTAACATTTGTCCCTCTCATTAGCCTTTTCTAGAAATGGTACAGCAAGAAACTATGATTAATGCTTAGAACCCAAAGGTAAAGAATGACCCTTACTCTAATTCCTATACTCTTGGGTGGAGGAATCATCTGAATTTCTCTTGAAGCAGCAACCATAAACAATCAAGTTGGATCTTTCTTTCAACCTAGAAAGCTTGCGCTAGAAGGGACTTGGCAAAACTTATACAAGTTTGTCAAAGTAATCAACAGAACAATGACTAAAAATTCCAGCAATAGGAAGCATCTTTGTCAAAGTTAAAGGTGCAAGTGGGACAAATTGCTGAGGCCATCCAAGGCTATGTACCAGGAAAAGTCCCTAGCTAATCTAAGCAAGCTAAAGTCATGACAATACTATGAAGTGGTAAGATAATTGATAATAAGGTTAATTTTAAGTTTGATAAAGATATGATCTTTTTTAAGCCAAAGAAACTAAGGAGGAGCAACAATAGGAGTCAATCAAAACCTCATGACACATCAAAACCATATGTGCCAACAATTCCTTTTTTGGGTCATTTGAAGAAAAGCAAATTGGATAAGTCATTTTCTAACGCCTATGATATCTTGTCTATGTTTAATGTGAACTTACCTTTGTTTGACATGATTAGGAACATGCAACATTATGAAAAATTCTTGAAAGAATTGAACACTTGTAAGCATAAGTATGAATTGAAGGAGAAGGTAATTGTTTCTAAAATACTAAGTGTTAAGTTGCAACATAAATTACCACCTAAATTAAAGGTTCTAGGAAGTTTTAACATAAATATAACTATGGGGAATGCAAGTATGGAAAAGGTTATGCTAGACTTAGGGGCAAGCATCAACTTGATGCCATATTCCATTTACCTATAATTAGGGGTTAGGAGGATTAAAGACTACCATAATGTCTTCACAACTAGCTGATCATTCAATCAAATATCGCAGAGGCATTGTAGACGACATTTTGGCTCAAGTTGATGAACTAATTTATTTCTACAAATTTTGTTGTTTTAGATATGGAGAGGAGTTCAAAATTTGTTACTAAGTTTCCTCTTCTACATGGACGTCCATTTTCGGCCAGAGCCAAAACAATCATTGTCATATAGAATGGAATGCTTACTATGATAATTCTTGTTAAAACTATGGAGTTTCCAATTTTTGATTGCTTATCTTTACCCTAAGATTCTAGTGATTGTTTTCTTATAAACCACTTAGATTTTATTGTTTCCTCAAATTTTCTACAGGATCAAATGGAAGGCAACTTCGACTTCACCTTAAATGCAGAAGATCACAGAAAAGATGATGAAGAAGTAGGGGAATTCACATCAATGTTGGATAAGGCAGTGCTAAAACTCCTTGAGAATGCTCATGCAAAGTCTTTAGGATATTTTAATCTTATGTTAGCTCTTTTGATTGTCTTACCCTTGAATCTTGGGCTAAAACCACTTCATCCTAATTTGAAATATGCTTTTCTTGGGAAAATGAGACTCTTCTAGTCATTAACACTTTAATTTATCCCCAACCAAAGAGAGCAAGTTCCATAATGTATTGAGAGACCATAGTGCAGCAATAGGGTAGACCATAGTTGATATTAAAGAGATTAGCCCAACAATGTGTGATGTAGAAGCACATTCTAAGGACAACCAAGAATTAATCCAAGACTTGGGCCAAGCACAAAAAATGCTCATTATGCTATCAAAACAATGAATTGCATGTCAAACTTGTTCCAACTACTGGACCTTTAGCCCAAGCCCAATGATAGTCATGAGTAGCCATTTAAAAGCTCTAGATGTCTAGATTCATATGAATTTAGAACATCAAGAGTCAAGTTCCTTTACTAGTTGCCAAGATAGTCAAAAGTTACGATATTGAAGCATTTTCCTATGCTTAGAGCAATGTTCCAAAGCCTTTATTTATAGTTTTCTTTGGTATTTGAAAAGGTAGACTTTTTATGAATAATTAAACTCTTACCTTAAAGAATTTGAAGAGTTTTCTTCTATGTTATGTATCTTTATGCCAAATTCCGTTGAGTGGTGACTTAAACCCAGCATATCTATATCTCTTGAGTGGATCCCTTAAGAGTGGTGAGTGCTATCAGTCCTATATCTCTAAGAAGGTGAAGTTTCTCCTATATCCTTAGAGTGAAGGTTATTGTTAGATCCTTTTCTTGTATCAAGTTTGGTTTTAGAGTATAACCCATAGGACCCAAGTTTCATGTCTCATCATGGACAACATATTGCAACTCCAAAAAGAGAGAGTCGTGATTTTGAGATTGATGAATTACGAAGACAACTTCATGAACTCCAGCAGTGCTTGAATCCATATATGAAAGGACATGTGATCATGATGATGATTCTTTTAATGCTGCACATGAAAGCTCATTTTATTATGATTATCATGAATCTAGTAATGGCTCTTCTTTTTGTCACTCTTCTATAATAAGGAATCATTCCAACTTCAGAGGATTTGACATGATTGAAATTCTTGAGTTAGAGGGAAAAGTGCAACTTGATGAGTTTCTTGATTGGCTACATACTATTGAACATATTTTTGTATATAAGGAGTTTCTTGAGGATAGGAAGGTCAAGTTGGTGGCTCTAAAACTTAAGAAGTATGCTTCTTTATGGTGGGAGAACTTGAATAAATAGAGAGATTGAGAGGAGAGAAGAAAAATTAGAACATGGGAGAAAATGAAGGAGTTGAAAAAAAGATTTCTACCTAAGGATTATCAAATCGAGATGTACATGAAAATTTACTCTCTTTAGCAACAACTAAAATAAGCCTAGAGGAATTTACTGTGGAGCTTGAACAACTCATGATGAAGAGTGATGTGGTTGAACCAGAAGAGTAAATTATTGCTTGATACTTAAGAGGCCTGAAAAGGGAGATTGGTGATGTCATTTGATTGCAACCATATTGGTCTTGCAATGATGTAAGAATGCTTGTTTTGACCATTGAAAAGTAAAGGAAGGAGGTTCAATTGCTTTAAAATCAGCCAGTAGAACTTTTCCTTTAAACTGAGGAAGTCATTCAAGTTTGAGGCCACCCTCTTCCATCAAGTCTTTTGGTGACAAAAATGCTTCTAAAGGTGACAAACAAGCTAGTTCTTCTAATAACAGCTCAAAAAAATGCTTTAAATGCCAAGGCCATGGGCATATTTGTTCTAAATGCCCAAATCATAGACCTTGGTGAAGGAAGATGAAGAAGAGCTAAGAGACCCTGCTTATGATGAAGAAGTTATCTATGCTGATGAGGGTGAAATGCTTGTGATTCAAAGGAGTTTGAACTCCACTTTTAAGTAAGACAAAAATGAGTGGCCGTAGGAAAGTATCTTTCATACTAAGTGCACTTCTCATGGAAAATTGTGTGACCTCATTATTGATAGTGGAAGCACTTTTAATGTGGTAGTAACAAAGATGGTGGAGAAGCTAAACTTGAAAACTAAAGAGCATCCTTGCCCTTACAAATTGCAATGGATTCACAAAGGAAATGAGGTAAGGGTAAATAAAACATGCTTAGTAGAATTTTTTATTAGGAAAAACTATAGAAATGAAGTCTGATGTGATGTTGCTCACTAGTTGTTAGGCAAACCATGGTTATATGATAGGAAAGTAGTTAATGATGGCTACAAAAACACTTACTCTTTTGTGAAGGATGGTGTTAGAATTGTTTTAGTTCTAATGAAAGAAAAACATGTTCCCAAGTATACAAATGGGGGGGGGGGAATACTTTACTTTTTGGCAATTTGATAGAAAAAATGTTTTTAGAAGATAAAGAGATGTATGCTATTGTGCTTATGGAAGAATCCATTGTTGAATTCAGGGAACATAATCCACTAGTTCAACCTCTATTAGAAAAATTTGTAGATGTTGTGCTAGAAGAAACAACCCCTAGCCTACCTCCCATAAGAGATATTCAACACCAAATTGACCTAATTCTAGGATTTATCCTCCCAAACAAAGTAGCTTGTCACATGAATCTTAAAGAACATAAAGAGTTGCAGTGGCAAGTTGAAGATTTGAAGAAGTGATTTGTGAGAGAAAGCATGAGTCCATGTGCTATTCTAGCCCTCTTAGTACCCAAGAAGGATGGATCTTGGCGTATGTGGACAAATAGCAAAGCCATCAATAGAATTACTATCAAATACTGGTTTCTTATTCCTAGACTTGATGATTTACTTGATCAATTACATGATTTTGTTATTTTCTCTAAAATTGATTTTAAAAGTGGTTATCAACAAAATTCGAATGAGACTTAAAGATGAGTGGAAGACAACCTTTAATACTAGAAATAGTCTCTATGAGTGGCTAGTTATGCCATTTGGGCTTTCTAAGGCACCCACCATTTTCATGCAACTTATGACTCATGTCTTTAGACCATTCATGGGTAAATTTGTTCTTGTGCACCTTGATAACATTCTTGTTTATAGCAAATCTAATTCTCAACACTTAGAGCATGTGAAACAAGTGTTTCAAGTGTTAAAAGAGCAGAAGTTGTACGCTAATGCAAAGAAATGCCTATTCTACATGAATAGCATTATGTTTCTTGGTTAAGTTGTATCTTTAGTAGGAATTGAAGTTAACCCAAACAACATTAAGGCGATTGCTAGTTGGCCCACTCCTAAATCCATTAATGATGTAAGAAGCTTTCATGGCCTTATATCCTTTTATTAGAGATTTATCAAAGGATTTAACACTCTTGTTGCTCCTAACATTGAGTGCTTGAAGAGGACTTCATTTCAATGGAAAAAACTATCCAAAAGAGCTTTGAGCTAATGAAGAAAATGATGGTTAATGCTCCAATACCTGTACTTCTAGATTTTGAAAAGGTGTTCGAAGTTGAGAGTGATGCTTCTAATGTGGGCATTGGTGCTATTTTAAGTCAAGAAGGCAAGTCAATTGCATTCTTTAGGGAGAAGTTAAATGATGTAGAGATACTCAACATATGACAAGGAGTTCAATGTTGTTGTTCATGCTTTTGAACATTGGAGTCACTACTTGTTGCCTAATGAATTTGTCTTAAATTATAACCATGAGGCATTGAAGTACTTGAATACACAGTGCAAGCTTAATAGTTGCCTTGCCAAATGGGTTAAATTTCTTCAGCCCTACACTTTTTCCTTCAAGCACAAGGCAAGGAAGCTTAACAAAGTAGCTAATGCATTGAGTAGAAGTCATTTGCTTTTAAACACAATGGAGAAAAAGGTATTAGGATTTGAGATTGTAAAAGAACTTTATTAATCGAATTTTGATTTTTCATCTCTTTTGGCTTCTTGTTCAAATGGATTAGTTAATCATTTCTTTCTATAAGATGGTTTGTTTTACAATGATAATAGGTTACGCATTCCTAATTGCTCCTTAAGGGAAGCCATTATTAAAGAAGCTCATGGAGGAGGATTTACTAGTCACTTTATGAGAAACAAAACTTTGTTTTTGGTGCAAGAAAATTTCTTTTGGCCAAAACTTAGTTAATAGGTCAAAAGAATAATGGACCATTGTGTAGTATGCCATAAAGCAAAAGGCCATATCCAAAATATGGGTTTTTGCACACCACTTCCGGTTCTTAATTCCCTTAGGAAGATGTTAGTTTGGATTTTGTGGTTAGTTTGCCTCGCACATAGAGAAAAAAAGGATTTTATCTTTGTTGTGGTTGAAAAATTTTCTAAAATGGCTCATTTTGTTCCTTGTGCTAAAACTTCTAATGCTTCACAAGTTGCTAATCTTTATTTTAAAGAGATTGCAAAGCTCTATGACATTCCGAGTTCCATCACTTTAGATTGTGATTTGCAGTTTATAAAGGAAATTTGGTACTAAATTACAATTTAGCACTACTTGTCATCCTCAAACTAATGGTTAAACTAAGGTTGTTAATAGAACCTTGGGAAATCTTTTAAGGAGTTTGGTAAACAAAAATTATTAGAGAATGGGATTTTCTTATGCCTCTTGTTGAATTTACTTATAATAGGTCCTTGATGTAGTCCATTTGAAATTTTGTATGGTTCTAACACAAGTAGCCCTTTGGATCTCATTACTTTTCCAACAAAATATTAATTTAATGGTGATGTTGAGAATCAGGCAAAATTCATAACAAAATTGCTTAAGCAAATTAGGGAGAGGATAGCAAAGTAGAATGAGAAGTACCAAACTCAAGTGAACAAGCATAAAATGTTTGCTGGTTAAAAAGCAGAGATACTATATATATATGTGTGTGTATATATGCTCAATTTGCTACTTTTGCTTGTAGTAGTTGAAAGGGAAATTGCAAATAAAGTGTCACATATTTGATTATGTAGATTGTAAATGTGCATAAATTGATTAAGAGGTTTGCATGGCTAGGGGAGTAATCTATCATACATGACCAATTTGCTTTTGTGGAATTCTAAGTTTAGAATCAACATGTTAAGGGTGTTATTTTGTTAGCTATTGTTTTCCTTTGAAGACATAAATTGCATTCATGTAAGATTTTGTGGGTAGATCTTCTGAAAACACTCACAAGGCATAACTCATCCACTAAGGGTGACATAGGGGTTCAATGGCTTGTTGCATGTGCTAAATGCAATCATAATTCCTATGAAAATGAGTTAGATTTTATTTTATTCAGTTTTGTTTACTCTGCTCAAGGACAAGCAAAATGTAAGTTTGGGGTATTTGATAGTGTCATAATTGTGACATCATTTATGTTTTATTATTTTATAATTTATGTTTGTTAAATTGATCATTTGATATGTCTAGTGAGTGTTTTGTAGGTAAGTGATTTTAGAAGTAACTTTTGAAGATTATGACATGAATTAGTGGACAAAAAGGCTAAGGAGTCAAAGGAAATTAATTTACAAGACATCCTAATTAAGTTTCTGCAGTCAACCATTTGAATGCTTTAAAAAAATATAGGAGGTAATGTCAAATTGATGTGACTCTTGAACATACAGAAAGCTTAGACATGGGACTACAATTTTTAAGTTATAGCTTGGTCTAATTCAATCATTTTCAAAGTAGAAACTTCATTGCAAGTTGAATCTGCTGGAATTACAAGAGTTAAAATGTGATTTTAATGAGATCATTGGGCATAATATGTGGAGAAAGATCAGCAACCAAGATTGTACAACTATTTCAGGGATTAAAGGAGACTCATCAACGAAAAGAAGTGCTAAAATTAAGGGGACAGATTAGCAAAAGAACAACCTGAAACAGAAGCACACAGCTAGTTGTGGAAGTTTTAATTGCTGCTGAAAATTAGAGACGTGTGATTGGTGGACTGGAGGGCAGCTAAGATTATGAGAGGAAGATTACATGATGAGAGGTGATATTCTGCCATAAAAAGGAGCAAGCTATTGTTCAAAAAGGATAAAAAGAATAAAAAAAAAACAGAGAGAGGGGTGAATTGGATGGGCTGAAGGGTATGAAGTTGGATTGTAAAAAGGGAAAGATTCTTTTGAAAATTATTTTTCTGCCATGTATGGTTCGTGTTTGTTTTGTGATGATGTTTATAAATTAAATTCATAACTAGGAATTTAATGTAACCTATACAATCTAACTTTTTCTAAACTAAAGGAATACAACTAAACTTTACAAAATTCCTTTGACTAACTTGCTTACTAACTACCAAGTAGAAAAACTAGTTACTTTTTCTTCCACTAAGTAGCTAGTTCTGCAAATTTTTCATTGTTGCTTCTCCTTTCACTTCTTAATCTACCCTTCTTCTTCAAACTTCTCTTTCCTAGCTTCTAAGTCTCTAACAAAATTCTCATGTGCATCAACATGTAATTTTCACAAAAAAACCTATTTTTTCTTCAAAAAAAAAAAAACAAAAGAACTATCATGGAAGTTTGACCATTAATTGATCTCCTTTTTATGCTTTTCATCACCTATTTAGATTTACAAGGTTGACAACCTACATAAACTCCACTTTAGGATAGTTTTTAGTTTTGTGGTTTTAGGAAAAAAAAATGCTTCTTTATTATTGAGAAATACATATTTACATATGTTTCATTCAAATAAGGAAAATAAAAGGAGACTTAAATTATAAGCTTTTCTCTTTTTAAAAAATTGAAAATGAATTTGAGAGTAGTTGTTTTTTTTTTTTTAAATAACAAAAAGGAAAGAAAAGATTTAAAGTATGGGTATTTGTTTTTTTTAGGAAAAAAAAAAAAATAAATTTGAATTTGTTTCTAAAAGAAGAATTTAAGATTATTTTTCCTACTTTTTAGAAATTATTTTTTATTTTTTCATTTTTCTTAATCATGAATATTTACATTATATAAATTTTTAATATATGTGAAAATTGTTAATATGAATTAGGTAAATTATAATGAACAATTTATTGTAATTCAATAAATTGAGTAACCAGATACTTATTAAAATTCTAATTTTATTAAAATACTACTAAAAATTTCAAAATATCAATTAAGTTAATGTTAAATATTCCAAATAATTAGAAATTTGTATGAAAACTAGAGTTTAAATGAAATACCAAGATATCCATTAAATTAAGTAAAATAATGTTACTTGAAAATTTTATCAACTTTCTCTTAACTTCTACAATATATATATAACCAAAGTAGAAAGAAAACTTCATATGTTCTCTCTTTGTCATATGACAATTTTTTCTCTTGATTTCGTATATTAAGTGAAAAAATAAAAGTTTCTTCCAAACTTTTTTTTTTTTTATCTTCTTAAAAAAGAAAGAAAAAAAACTAAAAATTTTAATTCTACTTATATTTTTCCCTTTTTTTTTTGAAAATAAAAAGAATAATATTTTAAATTGAGATTTTTTATTTTTCTCTTTTTGCTTATAAAAAAAAAAAAAATTATAACATTTAAGTTTTCTTGAAGAAAAAGAAGAACTATTTTCAATTTAAGTACACATCAATTTTCACCTCTTTAAGGATAAAAGGTTATTCAAAATTTTTTATTTTAGAAATTTAAATAGAAGCTTGTTTAAATTTCTCTTAATCTATCTCTCAATCTATCAATGTAAGACTACCAAAATGTAATAAAGGAAAGAGGGTTACAAGGTAAGTTTTTTTTTTTTTTATTTGTACTACCTTTAAATTTTAAATTTTTTTAATTGATTCTTTCTTGCTCTCTCTCTCTCTATCATTGCTTCTTTCATTAAGGTTTAGGTGTTTCTTTTGTAAATGTGAGATTAAGTGAATTGATCAAACCAAACATTTTAACTAGCTTTCTTCTACTATTAGAGAATAGACAATAAAAGGAGAAATAAAAAAAAGAAAACAAGGTTTTCATTATTTTGTTGGTTTAATTTCACTTTAGTCAAATATTTTTAAAGTGACATCAAGCCAATTTATGGCAGTTAATTTGGAGAAAGAAAAAAAATTATATTCTTTGATATTTTCTTGTTTTCTCTTAGCATTGCCAATGGTTAGGATTAATCCTCAAAATATTGCATAATTATAATAGTACTTGTCTTTCAAAAGTAATGATCATTTAAGAAAATTGTTACATATTTATTATGTAGTTAATTTTCAAAATAGATATCTACAAGGACAAAAGCAAAGTGAGAATAACCATACTCTTCAAGGAGATAGAATGAAAGGCTTTCATTCTTTGTTTTCTATTTCTAAGATAAGTCATAAATGGAAGAACTTGTTGCAAATTAGTGTATTTTCAAAGGCTAATTATCACAATTTAACATTTAGTCAAACTTAATATTTTATGATTGTTGGACTATGCATGCTATAATCATTGGACTATCCATTTATTTGACCATTAAACTAGTTATTCTATGTATTAAAATAGCCAGTTGTTATTGTTATAATTCTTACTTATGAGTAATAAAACCAAACAAATTATAAAAAGGTCTTCTTTCATCACCTATAATGTACTAAGAAAGATCTTTGTGAATTATCTTCAATACTAAATTTAAAATGGTCTATGATGTAGGGTTAACCAAAAGAGTTATTTCTATAAATACATATTAGTGGGAAGATCTATCCTATCTTGAGAGGTTAGTTGCTATAACATGACATATCATGACAATTTGTCTATAGAGATTGAAACAATCCTTAAGATTGTTGGAAAATAGTTAGCAAAATAATATATAATATTACAACAAAAGTAAATTAGCAAAAAGAATCGTTTGTTTCTAGGTTATGTGTTCTAATAAATCCTTTTCAATTATCATTAAATTAGATTGTCCTAAAATTTTGAGAAATTATTAGGATTCTAATTGATAAAAATAAAGGTATTTCCAAGGCTATTAATTGAGAAATTATTGCCATCATTGGATATAACGTTTTGTTGTATTATTGAAATGCAATATATTATTTAGTTATAGTACATTAAGTAAATGTTCTTGTTTCTTGCTATCACTTTGGGCTTGCAAAATATTGCATCTAAAACTTTAAAAAAAAGAGGTAGAATTTTCAATCTAGTCATGAGATGGTAATGATTTCTTTTGTATTTTTAGATAGTAAACTAATGGGTTACTAGTTACTTTTGCTATTATGATCATTACTTGTGTTTTGGAGCTATGTCTGAGGTAGTATGATCATTTCTTTTGTGTTACTTGATGTCATCATTACTTATTATAGTTAATATTTACCAAATCTACTGAAAACCAATGGACTGACAAAAGAATCTAGATAAAAGTTCTTTAAGATTTTATTTTTGGTGGGAAACAACTTGGTATAGCATTAAACAACCATTTATTCAATCTTGTCACACCATTTCAAGGTGTCAATAGTTGGTAAGACTAATTTAAAGGTGAAAATCATGATTCCATGAGACTATGTTGTGTTAACCTTAGTGCTCTTTGACATTTCATGTTCAATGCATGAAAAATACCTTGAAAGAATGTAAAATGCCTTATGAAGTCATAGTAGATTACCAAGTTTTTATTTGACTACTACTGACTAATTGGTGCTTGGTATTATCTTGGAACATGTGATAATTAAGTGCCATTCTCTTACAAACTTTGAGATATAGTACAAATATTCTAACACTATGCTCAAATGAAATGACAAATTGTTAGTTCTTATTGGTTAGATAATTTTGGATGTTTTATCATAATCCACATATTATTTATGTTTTCCTATGCATATCAAAAACTAAAGCTCTAATCTTTAAATTTAGCATTTCTTATTAGTCTTATAATTATGCCAGATAATGATAATAACTTAATGTGCTAGAGAAATTTATTTTTCCTAACTTGTGTTTCATTAGTTTGTTTCACTTGGATTAGGAGGCTAATTATATACTTAAGTGATCTCTAAGGCATATAACTTTTTGGGTCAATTTCATTGTTACTAACCAATTATTTTGATTGCTTTAGTGGAGAACTTGCTGAAATATTAACTTGTCCAAACCAGCTACCAAGTATAGTATAAAAATATTGTTTTGTTTGTTTTACAGAGTGATACTACTAAATAACAACCCTATGTGTTAATGGACATGTGTCGTGCCAATACTTGAAAGTATCATTTTTCTATCATATAGATATATATATATATATATATGCTTAAGAAGTGAGACCATTTATATATGCTTGAAGCTTGAAGATAGTTGCTTTTGTTGAAAAACAAATGCTTTGGCTTTTTGAAATGTAGATTCTTTTACTTTTAAAAAAAGTAAATGCCTTTTGCTTTAACTTTAAGTAAAAGCAAAGATTCCTTATGCTAGAGTGGGTAATCAATTTTCTTCATTTTGACTTTAACCAAATTGGTACGAAGCTTTTGTCTAAAGAGGGCCTAAAAACCTTAGTTCTTATGGCACTCAGGGACTATAGGTTAATCAATTTTGATGATTCTCTTTTGGGAATCATTGAAACAAGCCTATGATTAGGATCAATTCATTTTAATTGTTTTCCAAATTTCACAATTTCTTTGTATGACAAGAACATCCTAGATGTTCTCACCTTATAGCTCAAGCTCAACAACAACAAAATTTTAGAGGGATCCATTCCTTTGAGTTTGATGTACCAAATCCATTATAAGGCTATGAAGATAGACTTCAACACAAAGGCACTTAGGTATGGGCACATGTGGCAAAACAATCTTATGACAGATTGACATTCACTGCTCAAACATTTAAACACCTAAGTTTATTGAATGGCATAAGTGTCACTTCCTAACACTTGGAAGCTCAATGGTGTCACTACACCTCAGCCTCCAATCTATTGAAAAAATCACACAATTTCTTGTAGGTAGTGTCAACATATCATTTGTATGATCATGATATTCCACAAGCACTAGATATGAGTTTCTTTAAGACAAAAATCTTCAAACCTATCTTCAACAAATTTTATCAAGTAGACTTCCTTCACAAACATCTAACTCAAATTTTTCAAATATGGTTGGCACAACACATAAAGCTCAATTCTCAAGTTGCCTATGAAAGGCAAACTTCACCAAATTCATCAACTGCATCACAAATGGCTTTTTAGACCAAATTTCTATTAACCATGAGCTCAACATTCTAGAAGAAGAATTTGTTTTAAATAAAGGTCTTTTATGAAAAGATTTTTATTCTTAAGCCAATTATGAAAAGCTTTTTTGGTTTTTAAGGATTTTCTCAACTAGAGAATTCCAATTAACCAAGCATATTATGATTATCTTTACAAGCAAGAAAAACATGTTTAGTTTTTTGAATGGTTTGAAAAAAAATATGCTCCCCACAATGGGATAGTATATCCTTTCTCAACAAACATGATTTATTTTAGTAGGTTTGGGATTCTTAGGGCCATTATCAATGATGGAGGAAGCCATTTTTGTAATAAATTGTTTGATGGTGTGTTGAAAAGGGCTTAAACCTTAGGCCAAGTTAATGTAAGTAACCATCAAATTAAGGCAATCTTAGAAAAAAAAAAATGGTATGCCCCTCTAGGAGAGATTAGGCATTGAAGTTAAATGATGTATTCTAGTGTATTGCATAGCATGCATGACACCTATTGGGATGAGTCCCTATTGAGTTGGAGCATAAAGCTTCCTAGGCTACAGAGGCTTTAAACATGGATATGGACAAAGTTGAGAAGGGATGGTTATTGAAATTGAATGACCTTGAAAAGATGAGGAATGAAGCTTATGATAATGCAAAAATTAACAAAGCATGCATAAAGCTTTATCATGACAAAGCTTTAATTTGTAAGCCTCTTTATCTTGTAATGAAGGAATTAGTATTTAACACAAGATTTAATTTGTTTTTAAAAAATGCTTAAATCAAGATGAAGTGGACCATTTCAAGTGGTCTTAGTATTTTCCCATGGTGTTTCAAAGTTAGTGAGCTAGAGAACTCAAGAGACATTCAAGGACAACAAACATCTTATGAAGCCTTACTTAGAAGGAGCCACAAGCAAGCTTGAGGATGAGCACATTAAGTGCATGTTTCTTGATAATGTAATCTTGCATGCATAGTCTTACTCATACATTGAATAAAGTGCTTGGTGGAGGCAAGCCATGTTTACTTGTTAATTTCTATCATTTTCTCTCATTAATATGATGTTTAGATGTTGTTAGTCTATGTTTTCCCCCCATTCCTTTTTCTAACTACTTTGGTTTATAGCTCCAAACATTGAGAATAATGTTTAGTATAGGTGTGAGGGTACAACTTAAATTTTTTAGGCATAATTTTTATGTTGAATCTTTAGTTTATGCTCAAATTTACCTCAAGTGGACATAAGTCCAAGTATCAATCCCATAAGGAGAAAACTCAAGTACAAATTATGAAAATTTCCTATATTATCTAGATAAATCGAATGAAAAAAGGGTTATCTAACTACAAAATTAAAATCTAGCTTTAAATGTAAACTAAAAATCAATAAACAAGGGTTCTAGGACTTGAATTTCATCAACTAAATACCATTACCAAACTTAACATCTAGTTAAATCACATTCATTATGAATGATTCCAAATAGGTATGTAGTTTCTTTCATTATGTTACTAATTGCTCACAAGAAACTTTTACCTTTTATTTTATAGGCTCCTATGTTAGAAATGAAACCATTAAAAAGTCATTTGAAGCATCTGTATTTGGAACACAATGACAACTTACCAGTTTTTACCACAAGGAATCTAACACATATGCAAGAAGAGAAATTGATTCAAGTGCTAAGTGAGCATAAGACAATGATTAGTTGGACAACTATAGATGTTAAGGGGATAAGTCTAGCTATGTGTATGCACTACATATTGTTAAGAAGAAGCCAAATCAACTAAAGAAGCTCAACATTAATTGAACACCCTAATGATAGAGATACTAAAGAAGGAGATTTTGAACCTTCTTGATGCTAGCATCATATATCCAATCTTAAATAGCAAATAGGTGGACTAATGTAGGTGGTGTTCAAGAAATATAGTGTCACAATGGTTACAAATAATAATAACAATGAGCTTGGTACATACACATGTACAAATAGGGTGGAAAGTGTGTATTGACTACAAGAAATTAAACTCTATCAGTAGATGGTCATACTCATTATTGCTTTCTTGATGGTTTTTCATTTCATAATTAAATCAAAATTGCACTAGAAGATTAAGAAAAGACAAAGGAATTTTATGATCAAAGGATTCTAAGGAAGAACTTTGTTGTTAGATAGAATGTCCTCATTTACCAATCATGGTTTAAACTATTTCCAAATAAGTTATGATCTTGGTGGGTTGGTCCTTTTGTTATTACTAATGTTTTTTGTCATGGAGTAATTGAGATGACAACTTTATAGATGACTAAGGTTTTCAAGATGAATAGTCATAGGCTCAGATTTTCAAGATGAATGGTCATAGGCTCAAACCCTGTTATGAAGTTTTTCAAGTGTAGAATATTTAGGTGATGGAGTTAGTGAATCCCATCTATGCTAACTAAGGAAACATGTTGTCAAGCTAATGATATTAAACAAAGGCACTACTTATGAGGCAACCCCAGCATACTTTAGATTTGATTTTTGTACTCTTTCTTTTTTTATTTTTTTAATTTTTTTTCAAATATTTTTCTACTATATTTGGCCTTACATTGAGGATAATGTAAGTTTTAAGTGGGAGGAGAAGTTTAGGTAGGATTTTGTTTTCATTTTGATTTTTTTTTAGTTTTTGTGAAATAGTGATCATATGTTTATGTTTAAAAAGTATTAAATTGGATTATTTTTATAATCTATTGCTTGGCTTGGGATGTTAGCAATGTTTGATAAAATAGTGATAAGTGTGTTTAACTTTGTAATACTCAATTGAAATAATGCTTGTTGAGAAGTTATTTGTGTTTCATAATAAAGCATGATTGAGCAGTGTGTGATTTGTCTTAAAATTGTTCTTCTTTAGTTAGTCCTAAACTTAGGTTTAAGTAAATAAGGTGTTTTCCTTTCAAAATAATTAAAAAAATACAACAAAAATCCAAAATTTCACTTCTACTCCACTCTTGAACCTACCTAGTAACTATAGGTATGTCATTAAAAGTGTTAACACTCACATCAAACAATGAATTAAACATGAGTATGCAAAGCAACTTGATGGACATTTCCTTGTTTTTGGGAATGTATTAAGGAAAAATGTTAGTTTTTTTATTATGCTTTTATAAGGGATATCCTACTTTGCTACTTGGTTTGTGGTAGTAAAGAGAAATGGTTGATAGGTGAACTATACATGAATTCTTTATTTTACTTGTGAGACTTACATTAACTAATTGAGTACAATTATGAATAGGGAGGAAAGAAATGAGTATGTTGTTATTTTATTTGACATTGCTATATTTTTATGTTAGGTATGTATGTTGGTTGAAAATTGAATGTAATTAGCATGTGCACTATAATGGTTTAGCTTCAAAAATCCAAATTTGGTGATTCAAGAGCCTACAATTGTTATGAATACACCCAAGCCCAAAATATTTGTCTAATGGTCCAAAAATAGTTAAGAAGTCACTATAAAATTTGTCATGAACTAAACTAAGTTACTCTTTGTTTTTAACTCATAACTTGTGCTATGGACCTTTGTTTTGGGCCAAATTGGATGTGTTAGAAAGCTTAAGAAGAGGAAGAAAACTTTGATGAAGAATATAGACCCTAATTTTGACTATATCTACTCGAGAATCATCTTGGATAGTATTACATGAATTATATCACAATTATGGACACAAGTTTATTGTTACCTCGAGAATTTAGGAGATTTTATTAAAGAGTCTTAGGGTTTTCTTATGTCAACTATGTGCATTTTCTATGTTAGAAATAGGACCCTTTAGCTACTAAAAATTAAAGAAGATGAAATAGACACACAAGGAGGTCATCAAGCATAGCTCTGGTAAGAATTTAGTTTCTTTAAATATTTGTAGCTAGAAGGTTTCAACAATTATAGGAGATTTCAAAACATTTGACATTTTGATGGAATAAATTATTTTGTTCTGTTTTTTTTCTTTTCTAGTGGAATTTTTTGAGTTATTCTGATTACATTGTTGAATGATTATTATTTTAATTCATTCAATTAGGCCTCCTAAGTTGATTAAATAATGGTTGATTGTTAGAATTAGGGATTGTGAGCTATATTTATCCTATTCCTAATCACTGAGTAGTAATTAATAGGAAAGGATTATGGACAAGTTTTCTTTTATTGTTATGAATAACTCAACACAAGTAGAAAAATTTGAGTTTGTGTGATTATTGCTCTAATTTACCTATTTTCCTAATTTTTAAGGCTGCTAATATATAACTCTAGAGAGTTTGTTCCAAGGGTACAGTGGTTAGGATCTAAGTGCACAAAGAGAGTTTGTTCTAAGGGTACAATGCTACTAACAAAATTGAAGCAACACTGTGGATTATCAAAAGCATCAAATATCATAGTTGCAAATGAACCTGGAATTGGAATTTTGCTAATTGATATTTTTATAAGTTATTTTGGTTAATCAAGTAGTTTACTTTAATTATTATAAAGTTATAATTTTAACCTTCAATATTTATATTAGTGTATTTAAGTTTAATTAATATCATAGTTGCACATGAACCTATAATTGGAATTTTATTAATTGATAATTCTTTGAGCTATTTGGTTAATTAAGTAGTTTACTTCAAT
The DNA here is from genome assembly GCA_037832345.1 of Rhizophora mangle. Classification (NCBI taxonomy): domain Eukaryota; kingdom Viridiplantae; phylum Streptophyta; class Magnoliopsida; order Malpighiales; family Rhizophoraceae; genus Rhizophora; species Rhizophora mangle. Next base: position 24,265 of record JBAPLJ010000926.1, read on the forward strand.
CATTATAAAGTTAGAGTTTTACCCCACCAAAATCATATTACTAGAAAATTACAATTTATGATCTAATGCTAGTTCAGAATTCAAGTTTGTAATTCTAATGCTAACAAGCAAATAGAAATTCAGCTTTTTTATTTTAATTTTTATTAGCTTAATTAAAAGGAACTTCCTCCCTCTTTACTCTTTTATTTGCATGAATTCAATAAAATTAGCATCATTAGTTAATGATAGCATTATAATTATGACATCATTTATGTTTTATCATTTACAATTTATGCTTGTAAATTGGTCATTTGATTTGTTTAATGAGTGCTTTGTAGGTAAGTGATTATAAAAGTAACTTTTGATGATTATAACAAGAATTGGAGGACAAAAGGCCAAAGGAGTCAAAGGAGATTAATTTGCAAGACATCTTAAACAAGTTCCTATAACCAATCATTTGAATACCTTAAAAAATTATGGGAGTTGATGTTGGATTGATGTGACACTTGAACTTACAAAAAGTTTAGACATTGGTCTATAACTTTTGAGTTAATAGCTTGGTTCAATTTAATCATTTTCAACATAGAAACTTCATTATAAGTTGATTTTGCTAGAATTATGAGATTTAAAATGTGATTTTAATGAGATCATTGGGCATGATTTGTGGTGAAAGATTAGCAACCAAGATTGCACAACTATTTCAAGGATTAAAGGAGACTTATCAAGGAAATAAAGTGCTAAAATTAAGGGGATATATTAGGAATGAATAACATGAAATAGAAGCACACAACTAGTTTTTAACATACGTGAAAATTGTTAATATGAATTAGGTAAATTACAACAATATATCGTAATTTAATAAATTGAGTAATTAAATGTATGTTAATATTCTAAATTTATTAAAATATTAAAAATATTATAGAATAATAATTAAGTTAATGCCAAATATCCCAAATCATTGGAATTTACTATGAAAATTAGAATTTAAATGAGATGCCTAGATATTTGTAAAATTAAATAAATACCACCACTTAAGAATTTCAACGAAGAATTTCAACGATATATATATATATATATATAAAATCAAAGTGGAAAGAAAACTTTTGATGTTTTCTCTTTATCACATGACAATTTCTCCTTAATTATCAATTAAGGGAAATTAAAGAAAAAAATTTCTTCTAAATTTTTTTTTGTTTTCTTAAAAAAGAAAGAAAAGAAAAAAATACTCAAATTTTAATTCCATTTACATTTTTCCTTTTTATTTTTGAAAATAAAAGAATAATATTTTATTTTACTTTTATTTTTCTCTTTTTGCTTATAAAGAAAAAAAAATTATAACATTTAAGTTTTCTTAAATAAAAAAAAACTACTTCCAATTTGTTTACAAATTAGTTTTCACCTCTTTAAGGATAAAAAGTAATTTAATTCTCATTTAATAATCTAATGTAATAAAAGAGTTATTCATAAATTTTTTTTAAGAAAATTAAATAAAATCCTTTTTAAATTTCACTTAATCTATCTTTTAGTCACTATCTATCTATCAAGGTATGAACAATAGAATTTAATAAAAGAAAAAAAGGTTACAACATAATTTTTTTTTTGTGCTACCTTTAAATTTTTAACTTTTTTCATAGATTCTTTGTTACTCTTTATCTTTGCTTCTTTCATTAAGGTTTAGGAGTTTTTTTTTGTAAATGTTAGAGTTAGTGAATTGATCGAACCAAACAATTAAACTAGCTTTCTTCTATTATTAGAGAACAGACAATAAAAGGAGAAAATAAACAAGGTTTTGATTTTGATTATTTTGTTGGTTTAATTTCACTTTAGTCAATATCCTTATCATGTGATGGTTAGTCACTTTTACAATCAACACTTTTTATGATGACATAATGTTTGGTACTTTTTTTTTTTGTAAAATTGCTCTTTAAATCATTTCTCCATAATATACACCCTTCTAATAATTTTTTTTTTTTTCAATGAAGAGCTTTGTCATATACAAATATGAACAAAAATCTTATAACCACTTGATAATTATCTTAAATTTTTTTTGTTTGATTATTATGACATTTACATTGTGGGACATCTTTATTTATGGAGAAGTTTTACAACTTGCAATATTTGAAAAAAATAATGACAATGTATAAAATGATACACAAATTAGCTTTTAATCAAATAAATAGTTTAAAACATGTGACCAATAAATCAAATGGAATAAGGTCAAGGATACTGATAAAACTAATTTAAATTATAAAAATAAGAAAAATTTCAATTTCCTTACATGTTTCTCACATGAAAGATGGGTTATCAATTTAAATATATAATTATATTATTGTTACAATAATTGTAACAACAAAATAATTAAATTTGATTTCAAAATCCAACTAAATTCATATTAATACTTTCTAACAAAATATCACCAACTCACCAATTGCACAAATCCAACCATTGTATGTGTGTATGTGTATTTAGTTTGTCAAAGGTGACATAAGTGTGCAATTTCAACTGTATATACACCTTATGTGCTTATGTAACACAAATGTTAAGCATAGGTCGTATGGTCTTATAACTAATACAAGTTCCATCAAATGTTGTGTCGTCTAGTGATAATGAGGTCATTCTCAAATTTTGGTAACTTCTTCTCAAAGTGCTTGCACCTTACCATCTCTAGTACTCATTTGTTCTTTGACTCTACCACTCTATTTTGTTGGGGAATGTAGCTAACTATCAACTAATGTTCTATCCCCAACTCCTTAAAAGATTGGTTAAACTCCCTAGAAACATACTCATTTCTAATGTCTAATATCAAGGTCTTCAAAACTTTGCCACTTTGAGTTTTGACAAAATCATTAAACTTCTTGAATAGCCCAAAAATCTTTGACATAGGTCATCCTTGAGTAGTCATTAATGAACAAAAGAAAATATTTGCCTTTTCATTAATTTGTCTTCATTGGTCCATAAACATTAGAAAGGACTAATTGAAGCCTTTAGCTCTCAAAGCACCTTGTATAGGAAAAGACAAATTGTGCTGCATGCCTAATTCACAACTTTCTCACACATAAAAAAAGACTTTGATCATAGTTTAGAATCATCAATCACTCTATTGCTTTGCATTATGACATTTCAATTGAATTCAAGTTCTCAGTAAAACTCCTATTTTCCATATGAACATTAATGAATTATATGCCAATAAGATCATAAACTAAACAATTTTTATCTTTGAACAATAAGGTAAGGCCCTTTTCTATCATTTGCCCTCCATTGCCTATCTTTACTCCAAGTATGATTGGTGTCAACTCAGTTAAAAAGATTGGCATGGCTAGTCATGTGGTGACTACAACCACTATCCGAAAATCAAGATCTCTAATTCTAAGCTCTAGTCACCATCAAAGCTAGAAACAAATGTTCATCTTTCATCTCTTGTTTTGAGATTGCTGACCTTGAGTGTTTTATTGGCCTTAACCTTGCTGCTGCTTCTTTTAGCAATACTTTTAATATGACCAAATTTGGAGAAAATCTTGCATTGAACGTTGCCTTTCTAATAATAGTCATCTCTTACATGATTAATTTTTTTGTAGATCAAACAAGTTAAGAACTTTCTTCCTTTCCCGTGATTCTTTTTGGATTCAAGCTACATGCCTTTGTTGGAATATTTGAAGCTAGTTTTCTTGCTATCTTTTAATGCTAATAGCTTTAGCTTCAATTAAGCTTGAAAAGCAACTTCCACACCATCTTCACTTATCAAGCTTCTCCCTTGTCCCTAAGCTCTAGGTGCTCCAATGAATTCTAATAAAGAGATTTTGCTAAAGTCCTTGGAATCTTCAATAGAAGAGATTTTTGCTTCAAACATCTCAATAAGACTAACAAGAACTTTCTCAACAATTCTTTGATTATGATATCTTCTCCCATAAATCTAATCTAGCTCACTACCTTTAATAGCTCCCATAACACTTTCATTCTCAACATCTCAAATTCTCTTTTTAAATTTAAAAACTTCATTTGTCATATTTTATCACTATGATGGAACTCAACTCAAAGCTTTTCCCACGCTTTTTTGGCTATCACACTTGTCATTATCCTTATGAAAATGATATTTGAGAGTGACAATTGGATAGATGTAAGTGCTTTAAACTTCTCTAAGCTTTCCACCTCTTTTTGCTTAATCTAATTTATAGTGAGATTCTCAAGTAGAGTAGGAGGCTCTCCTCTTGTTTCCACCATATCCCAAAGGTCAAAGGTCCTCAAATAGGCATTCATCTTTACGAACCATAACTAGTAATTGGTGTCATTAAAGATTAAAAGTGTAGAGACACTACTAGAAGTCATATCTACTTTTTGGCTTTTCTTTGTTGCAGTTTCACTCTTTGTTTTCTTTCTCTAATTTATTGATCTATCACACAGTTACTCTTTTTCTCATAACCTTTGTAGGGACAAAGGAGCTTTGATACCATTTGTTAGTCTTAGATAAGAAAGCATGAGAAGGGAAGAGAAGAATTTTTTAAGGAAAATCTAAAAACTCTATTATTGTAGCTTAGTTCCTTATATAGGAACATTTTAGACTATCTTGGTTGTTGGTTTTCTTTTATATGCATTATATTTATTCTCATATATTTAACCTTTTTAGTTTATTTTTGTCCTATATGTACTTATTCAGGTTGATTTTATGTTTAAGGAAAAGACAAAATGAATTCGAGCAATTTGGAAGTTTAAAGATGTGGTTTTGAGAATATTTGACCACTGGAGGTTATTTTGAAAATTTCACATTCTAAACATTTTTTGATGGATTTGGAGCCTTCAAGAGAATTAAAATAGACATCCTAAACTTTCTAAAGTAGGCTCATTTGTAAAGATCCAAGAAGAATTGGACCATAAACCAATGTCCTCAATCCAACTTATTGGCTGGTCAAAGCTATTGTAATCTAATTAGCAGTTGTTCTCTGAAAAAGCTAAGTTGGTTCTAAAGCAGAAATATCTATCCTTCCTTGGGTTATTTTTATTCTCCCTTGAAGCTATAAATAGATATGTTAGATTACCAAAAGCATGTACATACGCATACCTATCTTTTCTTTCTTTCTTGTACATGCCTATGATATGCAAGCTTAGGGTTTTATTTTTAGTTATAAGGATTGAAGTCATTAGAGGAAGCATTGTGGAACTTATTGATTTTTATTTCTAATCTAATTCTTTACTTTGAATTCTCATGCTATTCTATTATTATTATTTATAATTATTTTGTTATATTGTTTGATCTAGGAGCATACTAGGCAATTATACTTTATGATCTAATGCTAATTTAGAATTCAAGTATGTAATTCTAACACTAACAACAAATAGAAATTGATAATTATGGTCATCTTTGTCTAACTTCTATGGTGAACATGGTCTAAATTAAACAAAATCAGCTTGTGAAATTGTTGTTTAGGTTCAACTATCTTTCTTATCTTAATGCTATCAATAAATTATATTTAAAGTGCTTATCCTAGGTAGTTTTATTGATAAGAGATTAATTGAAAAACCTGTCTCACTAAGGAAAGATTTAGAATAATGGAATCTTTTAATTATTCTAAACCAAATATTCAATTAAAGAATTAATGATCTTTAGTGTCAATGATTAATTGTAGATGAAAGGCATGTGCATGATGATGATGGGTGCAAGGCCAAATGCTTCTAGTGAGGTATGTGCCATCTATAGAGTTAATAGTCATTCTACTAACATTTGTCCCTCTCATTAGCCTTTTCTAGAAATGGTACAGCAAGAAAATATGATTAATGCTTAGAACCCAAAGGTAATGAATGACCCTTACTCTAATTCCTATACTCTTGGGTGGAGGAATCATCTAAATTTCTGTTGAAGCAGCAACCATAAACAAAATCAAGTTGGATCTTTCTTTCAACCTAGAAAGCTTGCGTTAGAAGGGACTTGGCAAAACTTTATACATGTTTGTCAAAGTAATCAACAGAACAATGACTAAAAATTCCAGCAATAGGAAGCATCTTTGTCAAAGTTAAAGGTGCAAGTGGGACAGATTGCTGAGGCCATCCAAGGCTATGTACCAGGAAAAGTCCCTAGCTAATCTAAGCAAGCTAAAGTCATGACAATACTATGAAGTGGTAAGATAATTGATAATAAGGTTAATTTTAAGTTTGATAAAGATATGATCTTTTTTAAGCCAAAGAAACTAAGGAGGAGCAACAATAGGAGTCAATCAAAACCTCATGACACATCAAAACCATATGTGCCAACAATTCCTTTTTTGGGTCATTTGAAGAAAAGCAAATTGGATAAGTCATTTTCTAACGCCTATGATATCTTGTCTATGTTTAATGTGAACTTACCTTTGCTTGACATGATTAGGAACATGCAACATTATGCAAAATTCTTGAAAGAATTGAACACTTGTAAGCATAAGTATGAACTGAAGGAGAAGGTAATTGTTTCTAAAATACTAAGTGTTAAATTGCAACATAAATTACCACCTAAATTAAAGGTTCTAGGAAGTTTTAACATAAATATAACTGTGGGGAATGCAAGTATGGAAAAGGTTATGCTAGACTTAGGGGCAAGCATCAACTTGATGCCATATTCCATTTACCTATAATTAGGGGTTTAGGAGGATTAAAGACTACTATAATGGCTTCACAACTTGCTGATCATTCAATCAAATATTGCAGAGGCATTGTAGATGACATTTTGGCTCAAGTTGATGAACTAATTTATTTCTACAAATTTTGTTGTTTTAGATATGGAGAGGAATTCAAAATTTGTTACTAAGTTTCCTCTTCTACATGGACGTCCATTTTCGGCTAGAGCCAAAACAATCATTGTCATATAGAATCGAATGCTTACTATGATAATTCCTGTTAAAACTATGGAGTTTCCAATTTTTGATTGCTTATCTTTACCCTAAGATTCTAGTGATTGTTTTCTTATAAACCACTTAGATTTTATTGTTTCCTCAAATTTTCTACAGGATCAAATGGAAGGCAACTTGGACTTCACCTTAAATTCAGAAGATCACAGAAAAGATGATGAAGAAGTAGGGCAATTCACATCAATGTTGGATAAGGCAGTGCTAAAACTCGTGGAGAATGCTCATGCAAAGTCTTTAGGATACTTTAATCTTATGTCAGCTCTTTTGATTGTCTTACCCTTGAATCTTGGGCTAAAACCACTTCATCCTAATTTGAAATATGCTTTTCTTGTGAAAATGAGACTCTTCTAGTCATTAACACTTTAATTTATCCCCAACCAAAGAGAGCAAGTTCCTTAATGTGTTGAGAGACCATAGTGCAGCAATAGGGTAGACCATAGTTGATATTAAAGAGATTAGCCCAACAATGTGTGATGTAGGAGCACCTTTTGAGGACAACCAAGAATTAATCCAAGACTTGGGCCAAGCACAAAAAATTCTCATTATGCTATCAAAACAATGAATTGCATGTCAAACTTGTTCCAACTACTGGACCTTTAGCCCAAGCCCAATGATAGTCATAAGTAGCCATTTAAAAGCTCTAGATGTCTAGATTCATATGAATTTAGAAAATCAAGAGTCAAGTTCCTTTACTAGTTGCTAGGATAGTCAAGAGTTACGATATTGAAGCATTTTCCTATGCTTGGAGGAATGTTCCAAAGCCTTTATTTATAGTTTTCTTTGGTATTTGAAAAGGCAAACTTTTTATGAATAATTAAACTCTTACCTTCAAGAATTTGAAGAGTTTTCTTCTATGTTATGTATCTTTATGCCAAATTCCATTGAGTGGTGACTTAAACCTAGCATTTTTATATCTCTTGAGTGGATCTCTTAAGAGTGGTGAGTGCTATCAGTCCTATATCTCTAAGATGGTGAAGTTTCTCCTGTATCCTTAGAGTGAAGGTTATTGTTATATCTTTTTCTTGTATCAAGTTTGGTATTAGAGTATAACCCATAGGACCCAAGTTTCATGTCTCATCATGGACAATATATTGCAACTCCAAAAAGAGAGAGTCGTGATTTTGAGATGGATGAATTACGAAGACAACTTCATGAACTCCAGCAGTGCTTGAATCCATATATGAAGGGACATGTGATCATGATGATGATTCTTTTAATCCTGCACATGAAAGCTCATTTTATTATGATTATCATGAATCAAGTAATGGCTTTTCTTTTTGTCACTCTTCTATAATAAGGAATCATTCCAACTTCAGAGGATTTGACATGAAGATTGAAATTTTTTAGTTAGAGGGAAAAGTGCAACTTGATGAGTTTCTTGATTGGCTAAATACTATTGAACATATTTTTGAATATAATGAGTTTCTTGAGGATAGGAAGGTCAAGTTGGTGGCTCTAAAACTTAAGAAGTATGCTTCTTTATGGTGGGAGAACTTGAATAAATAGAGAGATTGAGAGGAGAGAAGAAAAATTAGAACATGGGAGAAAATGAAGGAGTTGAAAAAAAGATTTCTACCTAAGGATTATCAAATGAAGATATACATGAAAATTTACTCTCTTTAGCAACAACTAAAATAAGCATAAAGGAATTTACTATGGAGCTTGAACAACTCATGATGAAGAGTGATGTGGTTGAACCAGAAGAGTAAATTATTGCTTGATACTTAAGAGGCCTGAAAAGGGAGATTGGTGATGTCATTTGATTGCAACCATATTGGTCTTGCAATGATGTAAGAATGCTTGCTTTGACCATTGAAAAGTAAAGGAAGAAGGTTCAATAGGTTGCTCTAAAATCAGCCAATAGAACTTTTCCTTTAAACTGAGGAAGTCATTCAAGTTTGAGGCCACCCTCTTCCATCAAGTCTTTTGGTGACAAAAGTGCTTCTAAAGGTAACAAACAAGCTAGTTCTTCTAATAACAGCTCAAAAAAATACTTTAAATGCCAAGGCCATGGGCATATTTGTTCTAAATGCCCAAATCATAGACCCTTGGTGAAGGAAGATGAAGAAGAGCTAAAAGACCTTGCTTATGATGAAGAAGTTATCTATGCTAATGAGGGTGAAATGCTTGTGATTCAAAGAAGTTTGAACTCCACTTTTAAGTAAGACAAAAATGAGTGGCCGTAGGAAAGCATCTTTCATACTAAGTGCACTTCTCATGGAAAATTGTGTGACCTCATTATTGATAGTGGAAGCACTTTTAATGTGGTAGTAACAAAGATAGTGGAGAAGCTAAACTTGAAAACTAAAGAGCATCCTTGCCCTTACAAAATGAAATGGATTCACAAAGGAAATGAGGTAAGGGTAAATAAAACATGCTTAGTAGAATTTTCTATTGGGAAAAACTATAGAAATGAAGTTTGATGTGATGTTGCTCCCATGAATGTTGCTCACTAGTTGTTAGGTAGACCATGGTTATATGATAGGAAAGTAGTTAATGATGGCTACAAAAACACTTATTCTTTTGTGAAGGATGGTGTTAGAATTGTTTTAGTTCTAATGAAAGCAAAACATGTTCCTAAGTATACAAATGGGGAGGGGAATACATTATTTTTTGGCAATTTGATAGAAAAAATGTTTTTAGAAGATAAAGAGATGTATGCTATTGTGCTTATGGAAGAATCCATTGTTGAATTAAGGGAACATAATCCATTAGTTCAACCTCTATTAGAAAAATTTGTAGATGATGTGCCAGAAGAAACAACCCCTAGCCTACCTCTCATGAGAGATATTCAACACCAAATTGACCTAATTGTAGGATTTATCCTCCCAAACAAAGTAGCTTGTCACATGAATCTTAAAGAACATTAAGAGTTACAGTGGCAAGTTGAAGATTTGAAGAAGTGATTTTGTGAGAGAAAGCATGAGTCCATGTGCTATTCTAGCCCTCTTAGTACCCAAGAAGGATGGATCTTGGTGCATGTGGAAAAATAGCAAAGCCATCAATAGAATTACTATCAAATACTGGTTTCTTATTCCTAGACTTGATGATTTACTTGACCAATTACATGATTTTGTTATTTTCTCTAAAATTGATTTTAAAAGTGGTTATCAACAAAATTTGAATGAGACCTAAAGATGAGTGGAAGACAACCTTTAATACTATAAATAGTCTCTATGAGTGGCTAGTCATGCCATTTGGGCTTTCTAATGCACCCACCATTTTCATGCAACTTATGACTCATGTCTTTAGACCATTCATGGGTAAATTTGTTCTTGTGCACCTTGATGACATTCTTATTTATATCAAATCTAATTCTCAACACTTAGAGCATTTGAAACAAGTGTTTCAAGTGTTAAAAGAGTAGAAGTTGTACGCTAATGCAAAAAAATGCCTATTCTACATGAATAACATTATGTTTTTTTGGTTAAGTTGTATCTTTAGTAGGAATTGAAGTTAACCCAAACAACATTAAGGTGATTGCTAGTTGGCCCACTCCTAAATCCATTAATGATGTAAGAAGCTTTCATGGCCTTATATCCTTTTATCAGAGATTTATCAAAGAATTTAACACTCTTGTTGCTCCTAACATTGAGTGCTTGAAGAGGACTTCATTTCAATGGAAAAAAACTACCCAAAAGAGCTTTGAGCTAATGACGAAAATGACGGTTAATGCTCCAATACTTGTACTTCTAGATTTTGAAAAGGTGTTCGAAGTTGGGATGTTAGCAATGTTTGATAAAATAGTGATAAGTGTGCTTAACTTTGTAATACTCAATTGAAATAATTCTTGTTGAGAAGTTATGTGTGTTTCATAATAAAGGATGATTGAGCAGTGTGTGATTTGTCTTAAAATTGTTCTTCTTTAGTTAGTCCTAAACTTGGGTTTAAGTAAATAAGGTGTTTTCCTTTCAAAATAATTAAAAAAATACAACAAAAATCCAAAATTTTAATTCTACTCCACTCTTGAACCTACCTAATAACTATAGGTATGTCATTAAAAGTGTTAACACTCACATCAAACAATGAATTAAACATGAGTATGCAAAGCAACTTGATGGACATTTCCTTGTTTTTGGGAATGTATTAAGGAAAAATGTTAGTTTTTTTTATTATGCTTTTATAAGGGATATCCTACTTTGCTACTTGGTTTGTGGTAGTAAAGAGAAATAGTTGACAAGTGAACTACACATGAATTCTTCATTTTACTTGCAAGACTTACATTAACTAATTGAGTACAATTATGAATAGGGAGGAAAGAAATGAGTATGTTGTTATTTTATTTGACATTGCTATATTTTTATGTTAGGTATGTATGTTGGTTGAAAATTGAATGTAATTAGCATGTGCACTATAATGGTTTAGCTTCAAAAATCCAAATTTGGTGATTCAAGAGCCTACAATTTTTATGAATACACCCAAGCCCAAAATATTTGTCTAATGGTCCAAAAATAGTTAAGAAGTCACTATAAAATTTGTCATGAACTAAAGTAAGTTACTCTTTGTTTTTAACTCATAACTTGTGCTATGGACCTTTGTTTTGGGCCAAATTGGATGTGTCAGAAAGCTTAAGAAGAGGAAGAATACTTTGATGAAGAATGTAGACCCTAATTTTGACTATATTTACTCAAGAAACAAGTTGATTGTTACCTCGAGAATTTAGGAGATTTTATTAAAGAGTCTTAGGGTTTTCTTATGTCAACTATGTGCATTTTCTATGTTAGAAATAAGACCCTTTAGCTACTAAAAATTAAAGAAGATGAGATAGACACACAAAGAGGTCATCAAGCATAGCTCTAGTAAGAATTTAGTTTCTTTAAATATTTGTAGCTAGAAGGTTTCAACAATTATAAAAGATTTCAAAACATTTGACATTTTGATGGAATAAATTATTTTGTTCTATTTTTTTTCTTTTCTAGTGGAATTTTTTGAGTTATTCTGATTATATTATTGAATGATTATTATTTTAATTCATTCAATTAGGCCTCCTAAGTAGATTAAATAATGGTTGATTGTTAGAATTAGGGATTGTGAGCTATATTTATCCTATTCCTAATCACTGAGTAGTAATTAATAGGAAAGGATTATGGACAAGTTTTCTTTTATTGTTATGAATAACTCAACACAAGTAGAAAAATTTGAGTTTGTGTGATTATTGCTCTAATTTACCTATTTTCCTAATTCTTAAGGCTACTAATATATAACTCTAGAGAGTTTGTTCCAAGGGTACAGTGGTTAGGATCTAAGTGCACAAAGAGAGTTTGTTCTAAGGGTATAGTGCTACTAACAAAATTGAAGCAACATTATGGATTATCGCAAACATCAAATATCATAGTTGCAAATGAACCTTGAATTGGAATTTTGCTAATTGATATTTTTATAAGTTATTTCGATTAATCAAATAGTTTACTTTAATTATTATAAAGTTAGAATTTTAACCTTCAATATTTATATTAGTGTATTTAAGTTTAATTAATATCATAGTTGCACATGAACCTAGAATTGGAATTTTATTAATTGATAATTCTTTGAGCTAGAATATAAAGTTAGAGTTTTACCCCACCAAAATCATATTACTAGAAAATTACAATTTATGATCTAATGCTAGTTCAGAATTCAAGTTTGTAATTCTAATGCTAACAAGCAAATAGAAATTCAACTTTTTTATTTTAATTTTTATTAGCTTAATTAAAACCAACTTCCTCCCTCTTTACTCTTTTATTTGCATGAATTCAATAAAATTAGCATCATTAGTTAATGATAGCATTATAATTATGACATCATTTATGTTTTATCATTTACAATTTATGCTTATAAATTGGTCATTTGATTTGTTTAGTGAGTGCTTTGTAGGTAAGTGATTATAAAAGTAACTTTTGATGATTATAACAAGAATTGGAGGACAAAAGGCCAAAGGAGTCAAAGGAGATTAATTTGCAAGACATCTTAAACAAGTTCCTATAACCAATCATTTGAATACCTTAAAAAATTATGGGAGTTGATGTTGGATTGATGTGACACTTGAACTTACAAAAGTTTAGATGTTGGTCTACAACATCTAAGTTAATAGCTTGGTTCAATTTAATCATTTTCAATATAGAAACTTTATTATAAGTTGATTTTGCTAGAATTATGAGATTTAAAATGTGATTTTAATGAGATCATTGGGCATGATTTGTGGTGAAAGATTAGCAACCAAGATTGCACAACTATTTCAGGGATTAAAGGAGACTTATCAAGGAAATAAAGTGCTAAAATTAAGGGGATATATTAGGAATGAATAATATGAAATAGAAGCACACAACTAGTTTTTAACATACGTGAAAGTTGTTAATATAAATTAGGTAAATTATAATATACAAATATATCATAATTTAATAAATTGAGTAATCAAATGTATGTTAATATTCTAAATTTATTAAAATATTAAAAATATTATAGAATAGCAATTAAGTTAATGCCAAATATCCCAAATCATTGGAATTTACTATGAAAATTAGAATTTAAATGAGATGCCTAGATATTTGTAAAATTAAGTAAATACCACCACTTAAAAATTTTCAACAATATATATATAATCAAAGTGGAAAGAAAACTTTTGATGTTTTCTCTTTATCACATGACAATTTCTCCTTAATTATAAATTAAGGGAAATTAAAGAAAAAAAATTTCTTCTAAATTTCTTTTTTTGTTTTCTTAAAAAAGAAAGAAAAGAAAAAAATACTTAAAATTTAATTCCATTTATGTTTTTCCTTTTTATTTTTGAAAATAAAAGAATAATATTTTATTTCACTTTTATTTTTCTTTTTTTGCTTATAAAAAAAAAAAAAATTATAACATTTAAGTTTTCTTAAATAAAGAAAAACTACTTCCAATTTATTTACAAATTAGTTTTCACCTTTTTAAGGATAAAAAGTAAATTTAATTCTCATTTAATAATCTAATGTAATAAAAGAGTTATTCATAAATTTTTTTAAGAAAATTAAATAAAAGCCTTTTTAAATTTCACTTAATCTATCTTTTAGTCGCTATCTATCTATCGATGTATGAACACTAGAATTTAATAAAAGAAAAAGGGTTACAACATAATTTGTTTTTTGTGCTACCTTTAAATTTTTAACTTTTTTCATAGATTCTTTGTTACTCTTTATCTTTGCTTCTTTCATTAAGGTTTAGGACCTTTTTTTTTTTTTTGTAAATGTCAGAGTTAGTGAATTAATCAAACCAAACAATTAAACTAGTTTTCTTCTATTATTAGTGAATAGACAATAAAAGGAGAAAATAAACAAGGTTTTGATTTTGATTATTTTTTGTTGGTTTAATTTCACTTTAGTCAATATCCTTATCATGTGATGGTTAGTCACTTTTACAATCAACACTTTTTATAATGCCATAATGTTTGGTACTTTTTGTTTTGTAAAATCACTCTTTAAATCATTTCTCCATAATATACACCCTTCTAATAATTTTTTTCTTTTCAATGAAGAGCTTTGTCACATACAAATATGAACAAAAATCTTATAACCACTTGATAATTATCTTATATTTTTATTGTTTGATTATTATGACATTTACATTATGGGACATCTTTATTTATGGAGAAGTTTTACAACTTGCAATATTTGAAAAAAATAATGACAATGTATAAAATGATACACAAATTAGCTTTTAATCAAATAAATAGTTTAAAACATGTGACCAATAAATCAAATGGAATAAAGGTCAAGGATACTAATAAATCTAATTTAAATTATAAAAATATGAAAAATTTCAATTTCCTCACAAGTTTCTCACATGAAAGATGGGTCATCAATTTAAATATATAATTATATTATTGTTACAATAATTGTAATAGCAAAATAATTAAATTTGATTTCAAAATCCGACTAAATTCATATTAATACTTTCTAACAAAATATCACCAACTCACCAATTGCACAAATCCAACCATTGTGTGTGTGTATGTGTGTATTTAGTTTTTCAAAGGTGACATAAGTGTGCAATTTCAGTTGTATATGCACCTTATGTGCTTATGTAACACAGATGTTAAGCATAGGTCGTATGGTCTTATAACTAATACAAGTTCCATCAAATGTTGTGTCGTCTGGTGATAATGAGGTCATTCTTTGTCAAGCCAAAAATCCTAAGCTCAAATCTTTGCTAAGGTGTTTAGTGAAACTAAATGTATGCTGATAAAGTTTGCTCCTCTGATAATGTATAGTCCTTCCTAGCAAGATTGTGGGATATTATTTTACTTTTCTACTTTTTTAATGAAAAAAGAAACTAATACAAGTTATTGGACAAAAGATATGAAAGTTTATATTAATTAATAAACATAAATTTGGTTTGTAAAATTAAACTAAAAAATTAGTAAATGTAATGAAACCAAATTAAATTAAAGTAATGGAGGGTGTTGAAAACTTGTAGGACATGTATGATTAGAATTATATGTAACATTGGTTAGTGTAATGAAACCAAATCAAATTTGGGTTTCCCTTGTTGGGCTTTTGGTTCTCAATTATTACTTGATTTGAATCATTATTTTATAACAAATCAAGCTTTGTTTAGTTGTCGGAGTTGTTATGACTTGTTATTTCTAGTCATTTTCTTCAAAGTTAAAATTACTAAAAAATGAACTGCTAGATATAGTTTAGTAGTCACTAAGTATAAAATTTAAGATGAGATGTGAAATTTGAACCCTAAATCTTAAGTGGCAAATGGGTGGGTCGAGTTAGTTTTAAGTCTAGTTATTTGGGCTTTAAAGTTTTTTGGATCTTGGGTCTTTTGGATATTTCTAGATCATTTCAGTTTTGAGTGTCTCAAGTCTTAGATCATTTTGATTTGAATTCATCAAGTTTTGGGTGTTTTGAGTTCTAGCTTGTTAAGGATTTGGTCATTTCAAACATAGGTTATTTTGGTTTCACATTATTTTGTTTTTAGGTCTAATTTAAGTTATAAGTCATTGATTATTTAGTCAATGTAGGTTAGACTAGGTTGAGTTTTGAGTGAGTTAAGTTGGATTATTCAAGTTGAGTTAATTTTTGTCACTTTTATCTATGACTATTTCTTTTTCATTAATAAGCTAATATACAAAATTTCTCTCTTCTTACTAGTAGAGACTAGGGAATAATTTTAGGTAAGAATGAATTATAATTATTATTCAAAGGCAAAATTTTTTAGGGCAAATAATTTGTAATAATCTATAAAAGAGAGGGAAAAAAAAAAAAGGTGAAGTCAAAAGATATACTATGCTTTTTAAAATGCCAAAATTAAATGGACTTGTATTATGAAAGTAATTTTATAAATCTATTTTGGTTATAGTAATTAAATTAGTAATATTATTGTTAATTTTATATTTAAACTCTTATTTGTCATTAAAAAAATTAAAGTTAATGATTAATATCTAGTATATTTAAACTAGTGCATATGCTAATTTAAATATAAAAAAATAATTTTTAAAAAATCATTATTCTTAAATAAAAATAAATCAATTAAAAAAATTTTTTAAATTAAAAATATCTAAAAAATTTAGGTTTTGATAAAATAAATTAAAATTTTGAATAAAGTTTTATTTAAATTATTTTAGGTTATTGTTGGTTTTAGGTTACTTGAGTTTAAGGTTCAAGTTAATATTAGTTTTGAGTTATTTAGCTTTTCTGGTGATTTTGGATTTGAGTTTTTGGTTGTTTTGGATACAAGTCATTAGACTTTTTCAATCAAAGCAAGTTAGATTTAATCAAATTTTTAGTAGGTTAAGTTGGGTTACTTGGGTTTGCTTTTAATCAAATTTTTAGTTGAATCTTCTACTCCACTCTAGCTAAACCAAAATGAAAACCTATGGGTAGATTTAAAAACATAATATAAGAGGAAAAATAAGAGAAGTACTAAATATTTTAACAATGACATTAAACCAATTTTTAGCAGTTAAATTGGAGAAAAAAAAAACGTATCCTTTGATATTTTCTTATTTTCTCCTTGACATTGCAGATGGTTAGGATTAATCCTCAAAATGTTGCATAATTATAATAGTACTTGTCTTTCAAAAGTAATGATCATTCAAGAAAATAGCAACTTATTTAATATTTAGTTACTTTTCAAGATAGATATCTACAAGCAACATTGCAAAGTGAGAACAACCATACTCTTCAAAGACACAAAATAAAAGGTTTTGCATTCTTTGTTTTCTATTTCTAAGATAATTGGTAGATGGAAGAACTTGTTGCAAATTAGTGTATTTTCAAAGGTTAATTATCACAATTTAACACTTAGTCAAACAAACTATTTTATGATTAGTGGACTATGTGTGTTATAATCATTGGACTATCCATTTATTTGACCATTAAACTTGTTATTCCATGTATTAAAGTAGCTAGTCATTACTACTGTAATTCTTAGTTATAAGCTATCATTCTTACTTATGAGTAATAAAACCAAACAAATTACATAAAAGTCTTCTTTAATCATGCGTAATGCACTAAGAGAGATCTTTGTCACTTATTTTCAATATTTTATTTTAAAAAGGTCTATTGTCCTAGGTTAATCAAAAAACTTATTTCTATGACCTCACTATTTAAAATGCACATTAGTGGAAAAATTTGTCATATCTTGAGAGGATAATTGTTAGGACTTGATATGTTGGGACAATTTGTCTACAGAGTTTGAAACAATTCTTAGGATTGTTGGAAAATAATTAACAAAATAATATATAATGTTACAACAAAAGTAAAATAGCAAAAAGGATTGATTATTTCTAAGTTATGTGTTCTAATAATCCCTTTTTAATTATCATTACAACAAATTGTCCAAACATTTTAGGAAATTATTATGATTCTAAATTGATAAAAATAAGGGCATTGCCAAGGCTATTAATTGAGAAATTGTTGCCATCCTTGGCTGCAATTTTTTATTGTATTACTAAAATTTCATATTTATTATTTAGTTGTGGTACATTAAGTTGTTTTTGTTTATTGCTATTGCTTTGGGCTTGCAAAATATTGCATTAAAAACTTATAAAAAAAATTAGAAAAAGTAGAATTTTGAATTTAGTCATGAGATGGCAATGGTTTCTTTTGTGTTTTCAAATAATGAACTGATGGACTCCTAGTTAATTTTTGCTATTATGATCATTACTTATGTTTTGGAGCTATGCCTATGGTAGTATGATCATTTCTTTTGTTTCACTTGATGTCATCATTACTTACTATAGTTATTATTTAGCAAATCTATAAAGAACCAATGGATTGACTAAAGAATCTAGTTAAGAGTTCTTCAAGAATTTATTTTTAGTGGGAAACAACTTGGTGTAGCATTAAACAACCATTATTCACTCCTATCAAACTAGTACAAGGTGTCAAAGTTAGTAAGACTAATTTAAAGGTGAAAATCATGATTCCATGAGATTATGATGTGTTAACCTTAATGCTCTTTGACATTTCATGTTCAATGCATGAAAAATACCTTGAAAGAAAGTACAATGCCTTGTGAAGTCATACTAGTTTTGATAGAATTTATTTAACTAGTACTAGCCAATTAGTGCCTTCTATTATGTTGGAACATGTGACAATTTGGTACACATTCTCTCATAAGCTTTAAGATGTAGTACAAATATTATAACACTATGCTCAAATGAAATGACAAGTAGTTAGTTCTTGTTGATCATATAATTTTGAGTGCTTTATCATAATTATATTTTGTATGTTTTCCTAGTCGCAGTTATGCATATCAAAATTGATGCTTTAATCTTTAAATTTGGCATTTGTTATCAATCTTACAATTACATCTAATAGTGATAATGACTTATTATGCTAGAGAAATTTATTTACCCTAACTTGTGTTCTTTAGTTTGTTTCTCTTGGATTAAGAGGCCAATTATATATTTGGGTGGTCTCTAAGGCATATAACTTTTTGGGTCAATTTCATTGTTGCTAACCAACCTTTTTGATTGGTTCTCAAGAGAACTTGATAAAATATTGACTTGTCCAAACTAGTTGCAATGTAAGTATGGAAGTATTGATTTGTTTGTTGTATAGAGTGCTACCAATGAATAACAACCCTATGTGTTAATGGACGTGTGTTATGCCAATAATTGAAAGTATCACTTTGCTATCACATGGAATATATATATATATATATAAACCATAAGTGAATATGACCCCATGTAAGCTACAAACTATTAAGGTAAATGCTTTACAACACTATGTTGGAACATTTTTTAGGGTGTTTATCACCATATTGAGTGACATTGAATGGGTTTATCACATACAAACTTGATATTGTGAACCATGATCTTAATGCAATGACATATTATCAATAATTCCATGTATGTCTTTAGGCTCTTTGTCAACACTAAAAGTGGTTGCAATCTTTACATTTTTAAAATTTTAGTATAGTGTACAAGTTTTGGGCTTTGTATCAACAAACATCATTTTCAAAGCCTTTATAAAGATCAAATGCTATAGCTAGTATGGAGAAAAATTAGCTAAGAAATTTTTAATATTGGTGGAATTCACTCCTATAATTTATTTATTGTATTTTTTATTAGATTATTTTTTATTATAGGAATTAGTATACCAACTTGCTTTCTTTCTTCTTCCTATTCAATCAAAGCTTCTTTTCTTAAGTTTTTTAAGTGTTGCAATAAAAACAAAGGATATATTTCATAAATTACATAAGACTTGGTACTAAATTTCAATAAAAATATATTTCTTTTATTATAAATTTCTAATTAAAAAAATATATTTATACTATCTATAAATCTAATACATTTTTTTATTCTATTTATTTTAATTTATCAAAAATAATAAGTATTATAAATAATAGATAAATAGGTAAATGACTAAAAAAAGATATAAATTGAAAAGAAACAAGAGCACAAGAATAAAATAAAGTATAATATATAAAATTAATAATAAAATAATGATAATAATAGTAGTAACCAATAAAAATAATAATTAGTCTGTTTATAAGAGAAGAGGAAATCCTATGAAAAATGTAACCAATTTCTTTATCCCTATGTGTCATTGGTCGCCTATTGGGAGTTTTGGGAGAGGAAATCCTATGTAAGTGTAGTACTAGGTGTATTGATTTCTTTTTTTTTTATTATTTTGGAAAGGGAGAGTGTGTGAATTGTTTATTTCAAGAATAGGTTGGATTGAACTAGTGGTACTTTATTGTCATTTTAACTAGAAACTAGCAAAGAAAAAAAAGGCATGATCCTAAAAATTGCTTCTAAATAAGTTAAAAAAAATCATCTTTTAAGATTCATAGCATTTCATGATTTATTAGTAAATTTGATTCTCTATCAAACAATAAGGTAGGACCATTAACATGGTCAAAGCTAAAACTAAATTGTTTGAAATTTAGCCACAACAAGGTACCCTTTCTACTACTATGTTAATACATAAATATATGGGTTGAAAATGAATAGTTGGAAACTATTTTAGTATTGTTAGAATCGCTAAACTTTGAATTAGACATTGTGATTAGTATTTATTCTATTTTTAATTAGTAAGTAGTAATTAACAGTAAACAAATTATAAATATATTAATTTTTTATTATTATGAATAATTTGTGTACTTAAATTAATATATTTTCTTAATTGTTAAGATTATCAATATATAATTTTAGTGAATTTATTTTAATGGTATAGTAATCATGATTTATGTGAAGAATTTGGTGTATTTACTAAATGTTTAATGAAAAGTTTGAGTAACATATATTTATTATTGTTTAGAATTAATAATTTTAACAAAAATTAAAATGATATTATAGATAATTAAAAATATGAAATATTATAATTGTAAATAAACTTTGAATTGATATTTTATTAATTGATATTTTTATAAGTTGTTTAATTTAATCAAATAATATACTTTAATTCTTATAAAAATTAAAATTTTATGTTATTTTTATTTATTTTAATATATTCAAGTTTAATTATCTAATATTGAATTGATAATATTATTTATGAGATTGACTTGCATGATTAAGAATAAAATATCTAGTATCTTTTGTAGTGTTGGCAACAACTACTAAGAAAAATATGAGTTTCCTAAAATTAGAAGTCTCCAAATTTTCAAATTTAGACTCTACATAACCCTTTGTTGATCTTGTTGACAATTAACATCTCTAAGACTTTAAGGTTCTTAGAATCAAATTGTTTTTACCCTACAATCTCATTGCACTACCTCCCTTACAAGTATTACATTCCTCAACATATGTCATCTACCTATAAATTATTATTATGAATCTTAGTGACATAAACATATTTTTGGCAACAACTAATAAATTTGAGCTACTACAAATTTTAAAGGTGATATTTTATTCCATTATATAACATATTAATGGTACACAAGTTGAGATAATAAGGCATTCATTTGAGAAAAAACTTGTTATAACAAAAATATAACCCAAAGTAATTAACATGTCAATCTATTGTGTATTTATTGAAAATATAATTATTATTGATTGTTGAGATACTTGTAATTATTCTTTTAAATCTCTAGTCTATCAATACTTTTGAATGCATATGAAATTTAATTTGGTATCATTATCTATAGGATAACTTAAATATTTATCCATCATAATAACTAGATTCTTAGTTAAAATCTAGGACCCTTTTAAATAATTCTTTATATTCTTTGTTTGACTATGTCTTATCCTTTTTATTCATATGTGTATATATATACACATATGAATAAAAAGGATAAGACATAGTCACATAGGGATTAATATCAATGAAAAAAAATAAGCTGAAGACTCTCCCTTTATAAGTATATATACACAAGTTAATCCTACATTAATGTTGAAAATTTAAATTTAAAATTTAATAACATAAACAAATTTTTTAAATTATTAGACCACACAATTAGTGGTAAATCTAAGGAGTTTCTTTTGATTATTAAAAAATTTTTTATTTTTTGTATGGATGCAATTAATTATAGGTTTTATGGTGAAAACCCACAATCTCCTAATCTCTTGATTAATCATAAAAATACTTGGAATGATTGATGTTTTTCTCCCATCGAACACCCATTAGTCACACCTATACACATTTGAAATTTAAAAACCCAAAGATGAATATTTATGACCTTGAACCATAATATTTCTCATTGGGGACACAACACAATTGCTATTTCATTGTTCATAATTTTTATTAGTTTCACCAATCATTTTGGTGATATATATTGTAGTTGAAATTATTATGTTTACAATGCTACAATTGAAATTCTTAAGCATTTCAAGTCCTCTTTATTCACAAATTTTGTTTTTTTTTTTTTTTTTGGGACAACACAAAAGTGATATCTAATTACAAAACATAATTTGAAAAAATTTTTACAAATTTTTTTATGAAAAAATAATGAAAATTTAAAATCATGGAATTCTAATGTCATACAAACTTTAAAAATAGTTAACGAAAAAAAATTGAGTATAGTAATTTTCAAATAATTTATCAATGAAATTTTAACCAATATAATTAAAGAAAATTGATCTGTAAATTAGTTAGTAAGACTATGAATGTATGCTAATGTTTTTGATAGAATGTATAATAGAATGTAGTCCAAGTCCATTGAATTTTATCAAATAAAGGAGTCATTACTTTTAAATAGCATTATTTTCTACAAGATGTATCATTCATTACTTTAAAGTAGGGACCATCACTTGATTCCTTTCAAATAAAGCTTCTCCCTTTTTAGTAAAGAATCATTCACACAAAATAAACATGCAATGAACATCCATATCTAGACTAAACATTAATATCATTGTGACATGCATGTCAAACAAAGGTATCATTCATCGTAATTAAATTTTTAAACTTGGATATAATGGTTGAATGCCTAAAACATGAGACTAGCACATCATTTATAGCTAACACTATTCTATTCATTCCATGGAGTTAATCAAGTAGTGGAATCATGAAATTAACTTAAATGTTTCACTAATCTTTGATTCCATTGTGATAAGCATGATGTTATATTTTGTGTTGTCTAAGAGCATTGGAGTCAATCCAATATAAAAGCTTTTACTTTTGATTAGCCTTCTCTACTATTAGAGATTTATTGATTGATTGAAACATGTCTCTTGATTACTTCACAATAATACTTCTCACTTGGGTAGTATAAACCCTTTGAAGTCCAATGAATAAATGAGCTACTACACTTGATTAGCTTTTTAAACTAGGAGAAAATTGTTCATTGTTTGAAACTTAAAATTGTCACCTTATTCTTTAGTGATAAGGGTTCATGTTTCATTTCAAGGAATGATTGACATAAGATAATCATGTAACTAACATCCATATCTACACAACAAACATTAATTTTTATAGCAATGTGCACATCAATACTCCTCGGGTAGTCTCAATCAGTTGAATTCCACAAAACAAAGGAGTCATTCATCTTGATTAGCTTTTCTCACCTTAATGGAATGCTTTATTGCTAGAAAGATTAGACTAACACTTCATTTCTAGGTGATTAGGCTTCTTTTTTTGATCCAAGGAGTTATCCATAAAAAGGAATCTCAAACTCAACTTAATTGTCTACATTGATCATAGATTTCATTTTGAGATGCACATTATTATGTCTTGGGTAATTTGATTCCATTGAAGTTAATCCAAGAAAGAAGCTATTAGTTTTGACTAACTTTCTTTCTAAGGAGGGAATTATTTAATACTTAAAAATGTGAGACCATTTTTTGATTACTTAACAGTATGACTTCTCCTCTAGGAAGTTCAATTCCATTAATGTCCATCAAATAAAAAGTGATTACTCTTGATTATCTTTCTTTGCCAAGACAAAATCATTTATTACATGAAACTTGAGACAATCACCTAAATTTTTTGTGATATGGCTTCTATTTTTATTGTAAGGAATCATTGACATAGGATGATCATGAAATTAACATTCATGTCTACATAGAACATTAAATTCATTTTGACATGCACATCAATCCTCCTTAGGTAGTCTAAATCCATTAAATTCCATCATTTAAAGGAGTTATTTTTTTTGGTTAGCCTTCATTACTTGAATAGAATAGTTTATTGTTTGAAAAATGAGATGAAACTTCAATTCTAGAAAATATTGCTTCTCCATTCATTCCAATGAGTCATTCACAAAAAGGAATAGTGAAACCAACATAAATGTCTACAACAATCACTAGTTCCATTAATGCACGATATCCTATCTTAGGTAATTTAATCCATTAAAGTCCATCCAATAAAGAAGCTTGTACTTTTGATGAGCTTTCTTTGCATTGAAAGATTTGTTTATTTCTAGGAACATATGATTAACTCTTGATAAATTGATTATAAGACTTCTCCTTTAGGTAATCTAAACCCAATGAAATCCATCCTATGAATGAGAAATTACTTTACAATTTCTTTCTTGCCTAAGAGAGAAATTTTCATTGCTTAGAAGTTTAGATCATTACCATGAGAGAAATTACTAGTAGCCTTAAGAACTAGGAAAATAGGTTAATACAAGCTTGAATCATTTAACATGTGTTGAGTTATTCATAACAATAAGATGAAAACTTGCCCATAATACACTATTCTTATTCGCTTCTTGATGATTAGGAAGAGGATAAAAATAGATCACAATTCTTGATTTTATCAATTGATATTTGTTTTATAAATTTAGTAGGCCTAACTTAATAAATTAATCAAAAAAAAACATTTAACCATTAAATTAGAGTAACTCAAACAATTTCATAAGAAAATAGGACAACATATAAAAATAATCTTTATCATTAAAGTATCAAAAGTTTTGAAATTTCTTAAAATTGTTGAAGAGCATAACTACAAAAGCTTAAAAAATGAATTCTTTCTAGTGTAATTTTTTTTCTCTCCATCTCTCCCTTAGTACTCCCAAAAGATGGTTGTTTATATCCTAAAAAAAAAATATATATATATAGAAGCCACCAACAAATTTTGAATAATTAGGGTTTCCTTAATCTTAAAAAATTTTCTCTATTGGATTTCATGTTGATTCTGAACTAGATATAGTCAAAATTTGGGTCTAACATATTCGTGAAAGTTGTAGTCTTCCTCTTTAGCTTTCCAATGCTTCAATTCTTTCCTAAAATAAATTTCCATAGCTTAAGTTATGAGCTAAAAGCCAAGACAGACTTAGTCTAACCCATAATAGATTCTATAACAAATTCTCTACCAATTTGGAACCACTAAAAGACCAATCTAGGTCTGGTCTCTCATCACAAATATAGGCCTGAATTGTTAATTCAATTTATGGTTTTAAATCAATTGAGTTGGATTCTAAAACTCAATTATGCCCATTTAAGTATGTAGTGCTTGGACAAGAATTTTACTCCAATTAGGACTGGTTTTTAGTTTTTTGCTTTGTCTATGAAGCAATGTCTCAAGGCTCAAACAAACTTATAGAAAATTGAGATGTATACTACAAGTTCATTAAATGCCACTTTTCTGATCTAGACCTATAAGTTAGTTAAAAACCTAAAATAAGCAACAAAGGTCCAAATGGTAAATACTAGACTATTTCTACTAAAAGCATATAATTTTCAAAACTTTCTTAAAACCTACCTAAGTCACATAACATACTTATATCATCTTAAATAAGTATGAAACTCATTAAAAACAATTAAATGTACAAGAGAATAAACATAATAAATTCTCACTCATCATATTCCCCCACACTTAGCCTTAACACATCCTTGAGCAAAATAAAGTCAACTCAAAAGAATAGTAAAACCATACACTAGTTATAGCTAAGAACACTATCGTAATATACAAGCTCATTATGTTTAACTCTCAACCAACATACACATCTAACTTTAAAATGTAACAATGTGAAAAAAAAAAAAAATAACAACAAGTGTATTCATATCTCTTCCTTTTTGTCCATGATAGCTCTCAATTAGTCAATGTAAGTCTTGCAACTAACATAACCAAATCATGTCTTTTTTATCTATCAACCAACCCTTTTTACTACTACAAGCTAGGTAGCTAACTATAGTGTCCCTTATTAAAGTAGAAAAGTGAAATAGGGAATAGATATTCTTTATTTAGACTTACCTAGAAATTAGGAAATGTACATCAAGGTGCTTTGTATACTCTTGCCTAAGTCACCTTTTGATGTGAGTGTCAACACATTTTGTGAAGTACCCCCTTATTACTAAGTAACTTCAACAATAAAGTATAATTAAACTTTGCATTTTTTTTACATCCTATTTACTTAAATCTTTATTTAGGCCTAGCCTAAGAAGAACAATTTCAAGACAAACCACATACTTCTCAACCAATCTTTGTCACAAAACTCATACAACTTCTCAAAAAGCATAGTTTCAAGTGATTATTAAAAAGTCATGCACACTTACTTGTATTTTACATGACATTGCTAATATCCAAAGTCAAGTAGTATATCATAAAAAAACCCAATTTTGTACTTATGCATAGCAAAGCATTCTAAAACATAACCAATGTATGACCACTATTTCACAAAATATTAAAAAAAGAAAAAGTCTTAGCTGAACCTTTCCCTTACACTTAAAACTTGCATTGTCCCCAATATAAGGCCACATGTAAAGGAAAGTTATTTGAAAAATAAATAAAAGGAATGAGTATATAATTCAAGTCTAATTTAGTCTTGGGTTGTCTTCCAAATATTGCTTTTGTTTAATGCCATTAGCCCAATAACATGCTTCCTAGCCTAAATAGATTAAATCCTCCAATTTTATTACCTTGACATTTTTCACCTAAATACTTTCATTAAAAAAAAGAAAATTAAGCCTATGTCCATTCACCTCAAACACCTTCTTTGTCTTTAAGCTCCTTATCTCAATTGCACCATGACCAAAAACATTAGTAATAACAAAAGGATTAACCCATTGAGAGTGCAACTTACTTGGAAATAGTTTAAGCCATGAATGGTAGAGGACTTTCCATCCAATGACAAAGTTCTTCCTTAAAATCTTTTGATCATGAAAGACCTTCATTTTTTCTTTGTAAATTCTAGTATTGTTATATGCATCATATCTTATTTCTTCAAGCTCTTGCAATTGTAACTTCCTTTGTTTCCTCCCTCATATATCTTCATGTTGCATTGTTTGATCATCCAATAAGTTCTATGTTCTCAAATGGCAATTCCTAATTTGGTAGCAGCATTATTGATGCTGAGGTAAAAAGCTCCTTCAACTTGTCAAACACATCATTCCTCATCAAACTAAAATGCCACATCTTTTTTAAACAACTTACACAAGGGCAAAGCTATCTTTGAAAAATCCTTGATAAATCTATGATAAAAACCTACATGGTAAAGAAGAGAAAAGATCAAACCTCCTATAAAGTTGTAGGGTAAGGTAAAGCAAAAATAATCTCTATCTTAGGCTTATCCACTTCTACTCTCTTAGCTAAAATAACATGCTCTAAAACTATACCTTGCTTCACCATAAAATGATATTTTTTTTCCTAAATTAGAACCGTATTAGTTTCCAAATATCTCTTTAATATCAATGTAGGGTTGTCTAGGAGTCTATCAAATAAGAGAATGGCTAAATTAAATTTAATTAAATGTCTCGACCAATCACTAATTTCTTGGTGAGATGTATGTCATTATGTATTGGGCAAATGGAATCCACCAAAAATCCATCCAAGAAAGAAGTTATTGCACTTAATTAGCTTTCTTTGTTATGAGAGAATTTTTATTAGTTGAAAAATGAGATGTCTAATATTTATTTGACAATAGGACTACTCTTTTAATAGATTGAATTGATGAAAGTCCATTAAAAAATGAAGCTATCAATCTTAAATATCTTTCATTTCCATCAAAGTGTGATTCATTATTTGAAATTTTAGATTGTCACTTGATTCCTTGGCAATAAGGCTTCTCATTTCATTTAAAGAAATTAGTCATACAAAATGGTCATGTAATTAACATCTATGTGTACACCAAACATTAATTCCTTTGCAACATGCATATGAAAACATCCTAGTTGGTTTTAATTCACTAAATTTTGTTGAGCAAAGAAGTCATTCATTTGGATTAGTTGTTAGCAAGATAGAATGGTTCATTGCCTAGAAGGTGAGCACCACTTCATTTCAAGAAAATAAAAGGCTTCTCCTTTCATTACAAGGAATCATCACATACAAAGGAATTGTGATATTGCACAAATCACTAATTCCATTATGAGATGCATGTTGTTTTGGCTTGGCTAGTTCAAATTGGTTAAAGTCCCTCAAATAAAGTAGCTATTACTTTTGATTATCATTTTTTACCAAGAAGAATAATCCATTATCAAATCATGAGGTTGTCACTTGATTCTTGGGTAATAAGGCTTCTTAATTCATTGTAAGAAAACATTCATAGAAAATGAGCATGCAATTGACATCTATTATTGTTATGACATGCATGTCAATATACCTTGTACTATCTAAATCCGTTGAATTCCTTCAAACAAATAAGTTATTCTCCTTGATTAGCTTTCTTAGGGTGATAGATTAGTTTATTACCCAACATGAGATGTTCACTTCAATTATGGCTAATAACGTATATCCTTTTTTTTCCAATGAGCCATTCACATGAAGGATTCATGAAACTTAAACATCTACTATAACCCCAAATTCCATAGGGACATGCATGTTATTTTGTTTTTGGGTAAACATGCTTTACTCTTGATTAGCCCTCTACACTGAGAGATTTGTTCATCACACACTAAAACACATGAGACTGTCCCTTAATTACTTGACAATAGGAATGCACTTTTACATAGTTTAAATTCATTGAAGTCCATTAAATAATGGAATGTTTGGGAAGTGAAAGTATTGCATCTTAGTGCCAAAAAAGTTTTACTATGGTGTTATGGGGTAATAGTGATATTGAGACAAAAAGTGAGTTTAATGATGACTCTATGCTACCATTGGAGAATGTAGGTGATGGAGAGGAGTACACAAATGAGGGAGAGTATCTGGTGGTTAGATGAACATTGAGTGCATAAGCTAATGAAGATGATGAAGTGCAAAGAGATAATATCTTCCATACACAATGCTACATTGATTATAAGGTATGTAGCATGACCATTGATGGGGCCAGCCATACAAATGTAGCTTAGAACATGAAGTAGCTTAATTTACCAACCATGAAGTAGCTTAGAACATGTAAACATTAATGATTGAATGAATGTGGGAAGCTTAAGGTAAATAAGCAAGTGTTATTATTGTTTACTATTAGGAGATATATTGATGAGGTCTTGTGTGATGTTGTACCCATGCATGTTAAGCATATATTGTTAGGAAAACTAAGACAATATGATTTATATGTAATGCATTATGGGTTTAAGAGTAGATTAAATCTAGAGTATTACCCCTTGGCTTGTAGACCCCTTTACCCATACCTTGCCAACTCGAGCTTGATTTCTCTATGTACTTTATGGTAGGACTGCCACTACTAAAAGGTGTAGAGATTTTGTATTTGTTGTTGTTGAAAGGTTTTCAAAGATGTCACACTTCATCCCATGCCATAAAACTAAGGGCTAATCAAAGTTCAAACTAGAATACAAGGTCCTAGATTTCGTATTTGTGGCAGCATGCTTGCATGATATGCCTTAGAACATTACTTCAAACTAGGATACAAAGTTCTTGAACAACTTCTGGAAGACTTTATGGGATAAGTTAGGTACTAAAACATTGTTCTCAACTACTTCCAATACATAAATGGATAGGCAAATTGCTGTAATAATTTTACTCTTTCTACTTTATTGCATGTTTTTATTCAAATGAATTTGAAAACATGGGAAGATTGTTTGTTGTATGTGGAGTTCGCATATAATAGGAGTATTCATATTGCTACTATTTATGCTCCATTTGAAATTGTGTATGGTTTTAATCCTTTGACTCCTTTAAATTTGATGCCTTTACCTTTTGATATGTGCATGCTAGCTTATATGGTGAACACAAGGTTAAAATGGTGTAGAAGTTGCATGAGAAGGTGTGACAACAAATTGAAAAATGAACTGAGCTCTATGTATCACATGCCAACAAAGGCTAAAAGAATGTGGTTTTGGAATGTGGTGATTGGGTTTAGGTGCATATGCACATGGAAAGGCTCCTATCAAAGTTTGGCTGCATCACTTTCCTTGTGTTTTATACATGATTGATTGCACTGTGGGTTTCTTTGCTATATCTAGCAAGGTTCACATTATATGGGATGATTTTATTTTCATTAGGGCTTCCTCTCATTTGCATAGGTGAAGTTTAAGAGAGGTTGTGAGCTGCCATGCCATGAAACTTTTAAGAGTTATGGGCTGCCATTCCTAAAAGCTTTGGAGGAGAAAATGAGGCCATTGGCAAAATAAATGGTGGCAATCAAATTGGAGAAAGGAGATAAAGAGATTCTGCTTGTTGGATGAAATCAACTACATAGTAGAAATGGAAGTAGTGCTTTCAAAAGGGGGTTAGCAAATTCAATATATTTATGTCATCCACTATTGTTATGTTTAGTTTAGTTAAGCATGGGTAGTTAGACCAACTCTTAGGTATTGGGTAACTTCCTTTACGTGTTGATGAATGTTGTATTATTATTTCAACTAATTCAGGATTTTGTTTATTTATTAAATGCACAAGTTCAATTTATTTATGTTGTCTCTCCAATTTCATGAGTAAACTAGACTAGATTTTAGGATTAATTTGATAGGTATGTCAACTTCAAATTAAAATAGCTTGAATAGACAAGAGTTTAAGTTCAATTCATTAGTTTAACTAAGCTTAAATGAATTTACTTCAATCTCTTGCTCTTTAAAACATTAGATAAATCTCTAGCTTCACATCACGACATCAATTTATTGCATGTAATTTGGATTGGTAACTAAACATTGATAGTCTTATCTAATT
Organism: Rhizophora mangle; assembly: GCA_037832345.1. Taxonomy (NCBI): domain Eukaryota; kingdom Viridiplantae; phylum Streptophyta; class Magnoliopsida; order Malpighiales; family Rhizophoraceae; genus Rhizophora; species Rhizophora mangle. Next base: position 54,965 of record JBAPLJ010000926.1, read on the forward strand.
TTAGTGAGATAATTCCATAATTTGAACTTTGATTTGTTTTTAGACAATGTTCAAATGTTGTGTTAATGCTTGTAAGGATAATAAGCTTAGTGCCTATTTTTGATTTATTAGTGTGTTGTTTATTCAAATTTTGCATTCTAATAAGTTTAATTGAACATATTCATTTGAGGAGATTAAGAATTGGATTCAATTTGAAGGAAAAATTAATTAATTAAGTTTTATTATGCTTCACTCACTCTATTTTCTAGTATAAGTAAAAATTTAGGTTCAGTTTCTAGTTCAAATTTGGTTGCTAGAATTTTAAGTCAAAAAATTTGATTTGTTTCACAATCCATTGAAAATGATATTGATGTCCTTAATTGAGACCTTAGCTTCTTGTAGTGATCTGGGCATAAGTTACTATTTACCAATAGTAATCACTTTACCTAGTTTTCCTTGTGTTAAGATTCTTAGTCAAGTGAACTACTATTACTTAATCATATGTACTCACTTTGGATACTATGCATCCAACTTCAACTTTGAACTCATCAAAAGCATTTGCAGTAAGATACATTTTTTCTATCACTTCTTGTCATAAAAGATCACAACAGTGATCAAACCCTTGGCCATTACTATTTTCCCCACTTACCATCTACCCTTATAATTTACATTATTTATGAGGCCCTCCACATGTGCACATCATAAAATGTGTGAGAGCCATTAGCAATATATTTATTTCAAGGACTGCAACTAATAGAATGACTTTGACATCAATGAATATGATACTAGCTCCTTGTGCGTAAGGTTACACCACATACACTAGATCCATCACTTATCATTACAAGTTGGTGAGTTTCTAGCTTTGTAAATAGAATCATGCATGATATGCTTTGAGAATGATGATTATCATAAGATCCTTAAAAACACTAATATAAATACAGGGGGTCAACGTTGAATTATGACATATATAACAATTAAAGTAAATGACATAATTAAAAAAAAACAACTTATAGAAATATCAATTAACAAAATTTTAGTTCCTAATTTATTTGCAACTATGACATTTGATGCTTTTGATTATCCACAATGTTGTCTCATTTCCATTGGAACTATTAACCCTACATAACAAAAAGCTTTATTACTCAAATTCTACCTTAGATATTCTCTAAGTAGAACAAGCTCTCCACTTAGACTCTAACCATTATATCTCTAGAATAAACTCTTTAGAGTTACATACTTACAACCTTAAGAATTAGGAAAATACGTTAATTAAAGCAACAATCACACAAGCTTGGATTGTTTAACTTGTGTTGAGTTATTCAAAACAATAAGATGAAAACTTGTATACAATCACTCACTATTAATTGCTACTCAATGATTATAAATAGCATAAATATGGGTCACAATCTCCCACTATAGCAATTGAACATTGTTTAATCAACTTAGTATGCCTAAACAAATGAATTAAAATAATTGTCATTCAAAAATTTAATTAGAATAACTCAAACAATTTCAACAAAAAAAATAAGAAAATAACATATTCCATTAAAATATCTAACATTTTGAAATCTCCTAAAACAGTTGAAAATTCCTAGCTACACATACTTCAAAAATTGAATTCTTTCTGAAGTTGTGTTTGCCGCCTTCCTTTTTGTCTGTCTTCTGTGTCTTCTTCCCCCTTCCAATAGTTAAAAAGTTCCTTATTAATATCCTAGAAAACGTACATAGTGGACAAATGAAAACCCTAAGATGCTAAAAAAAATCACATAAATTCTCAACATTACAACAAACTCATTTCCTTAATTGTGACAGAATTCTTATAATGAGTTCCCATACACAGTCAAAATTACAATCTTCCTTCTTCATCAAAGTTGTAGTACTCTTCTTTAGTTCTCCATTAGATCTAGTCTTGCCAAAAAAAGAAAAAATGTTCAAAGACCAAGTTATGAGCTAAAATTGAGACTGACTTATTTCAGCCCTTGACAGATTCTGCAGTGACTTCTTAGCTATTTTTGGACTACTAAAATACTGATATGGGCTTGGGTGTCTTCATAACAATTGTAGACCTACATGTGATCTTCAATTCAAGCTTTTGAATCACCTGTTTTGGATGTCTAGAGCTCATGTTATGCCCATTTAAATACTTAGTGCTCGGACATAAATCGTACTCCAATTGGGATTTAAACTTCAGTTTTCTGTCGTATCTTTGATGCAATGTCTCAAGGCCCAGATGAACTCAAAATTAAGCTCATGACCCCAATCTAGAATCTTTGAGATATCTATTACGACTTCATCAGAGACCACTTTTCCAATCTAGGACTTTAAGTAAGTGAAAAAATTTACAATAAGTGGCAAATGTTACAATGATGAAAGGCTAGAATTTTGCATACTAAAACCACAAATTCTTAAAACTTCCGCAAAACTTACCTAAGTCACAAAACATATTCTTATTAGCTTAAATATGTACAAAACCGCATAAAAAAACAACTAAATGTAATATCAAAAAAAAAAAATAAATAAATTCTCACTCATCAAATTCCCCCACATTTAGCTTTTGTGTGTTCTTGGGTAAAACAAAATCAAACTCAAATGAATAGTAAACTTCACACTAGTCATACCTTAAAACATCATTGTATTGCTAGCTAATTATGTTTAATTCTCAACTAACATACACTCCTAGCTTAAAAATGTAGCAATGTCAAGTAAAAAATAACAGCAATATACCCATCTCTTCTCCTCTTTATCTATAATTGCTCTCAATTAGTTTAATGCAAATCTCATAACTAACATAAGCAAGTCATACATAGTTCATCAATCGACTATTCCTCTTTACAACAACTACAAATCAAATAGCAAACTAAGGTGTCTCTCAAAGTTGCAAAGTAAAACCAATGTCTTCTTTAAGACATACCTTAAAATTAGGAAATGTATATCAAAGTGTTTTGCATTCTCATGGTTAAGTCACCATTTGACATAAGTGGCAATACTTTTGGTGAAATCCTTAGTTACTAGGTAACTCCAATAGTGGAGCAGAATTGAAATTTTTTTTTTTTTTTTTCCTTTTTTTTTTTCTTCTTTTTTTTTTTTTTTTCTTAACACCCTATTTACTTAAACCCAAGTATAGGACTAGCTTAAGAAGAACAATTTCACACAACAAACCACACACTACTTAATCCAGCTTCATTATAAAACACACATAACTTCTCAAGAAGCATTATTTCAATTGAGTATTAAAATGTCAAGCACATTTACCACTGTTTTACAAAACATTGCTAACATCATAAGCCAAGTAGTATAACATAAACATAATCCAATTTTATACTTCTACATCATAGAGCATTCTAATGCATAACTATCATATGATAATTATTTCACAGAAACTAAAAAACATTAAAAAAAAAAATCCTATGTAAACCTCTCCCCCAAACCTCAAACTGACATTGTCCTTAATGTAAGGTCAAATGTAGCAAAAATTTATTTGAAACATAAATAAAAAGAAAGGGTAAAGAAATTAAATATGAATTATGCTTGAATTGCCTACCAAGTAGCACCTTTGTTTAACATTGTTAGCTCAATAACATGTTTCCTTAGTCATCATAGATGGGATCCTCCAACTCGATCACCTTACCCTTCTACACCCAAAAACCTTCATGAAAGGGTTTGAGCCTGCGACCATTCACCTTGAATACCTTGTTTGTCTATAAACTCCTTTTCTCAATTATACCATGACCAAAAACATTAGTAATAATAAAAGGACCAACCCACTAAGAGCACAACTTGCCTTGAATGGTAGAGGACTTTCAATCCAACAACAATGTTCTTCCTTGAAATCCTTTGACCATGGAAGGCCTTTGTCTTCTCTTTGTAGATTCTATAGCTCCCATATGCATCATTTCTTATCTCTTAAAGCTCTTATAATTGCAACTTCCTTTATTCATTGGCCTTATCTATCTTCATGTTGCATTGCCTATCCACTAAAAGATGGCATGACTTACCATAGATTAACTGATAGGGTGACATTCCTATGGGTAATTCAATAACTCAATGGTAGTTAAGAATGAGATTAATGGATAGTATATAAGACAAGGTACGAGGAGTGAGTAGTGTAATGTGAAATGTACAACACAAATCAAAGAGTGTCAAAAAGACATAAGCATTGGAAGAAGTGACTTATTGAATTGATAAAATAGAAGTATATTAGTTGGAATAATTAGGTGTGATAAATGTCATCATAGTTTTCACCAAAAGAGATAAAGTGAGTGAAATAGTTTTCGATGATAATGTACATAGTTGTGTAAATTAGTGTATTATGTAAATCAATAGTGTGTCATCTAGTTGATAGATTGAGCTATGAGACTCTTAGATGAGAGCATGGACCAAATCATTTATGTGGCATACAAACCATAGGGAAGTAAAATTTATATGATCCCCCTCTATAAACTCATTGAGTATTCAAATTACTCTTAACTCCTTAAGAGAAGTTGACATAAGAGTGGGATTTGTTATCAATTCTTATAGTGCTAAGAGATTGATGATCCTATCTATGAATTTTGATTACTTGCAGAATTATGTAAGTGGTAATTGCTAAGAAGACCATGAAGAGTAAATGTGATGTTAAACTTATTAAACATTTAAAGAGTAGGGTAATGAATGTTTGAGTGATGCAAAGGATAAAGGATATATATGAATAGAAAGCATTCTGACAAATTTGGTTTAGATTGAGAGATCAATAGAATTATAGTTATGCTTGGACACAATTAATAATTGTGGTGAAAGTCCATTGTATTGTTTCAATGATGTAATGGTTAAGATACCTAAGGCCATGACAATTGGCATAAAAGTGTGAGATTCATTAAAGAAGCGTCATAGTTGAAATTTGAGGGCAAATTCTTTATAGGGGAGACTCTGATACCCCAAATTTTCAAATCATAGATTTCTCGGTTTGATTTAAATTTTACTCAAACTTAACTCGTGAGGCCTGGTATGTGGACTAATTACAAATTGAATTGGATAACAAGCCACAATTTGGCATATGTTTGTGTTTATGTTTATGTTTAGATAGAAGTGTTTTTTTGACTTTATTCTTTCTCTTAGTCAATGTTCAAAGTTTTGCATATTATATATGTATACATATACAAGTAGTACCCAACCACGTTTCCATTGATTATAATTATTTTCTATTAATATCATTCTATATAGTAAAATAACTTACATTTTATTATGTTATTAATCTAATTAAGGCTCTCTCATATTATGCTTGTGATAATGACTCATTGAGTCATTACACTTATTTGATTATTTTTTAAATTTTTTAAATAACTTATCCTTAATGTGGCCTTCTCGACATCATTAGAATCTTAGTTGGACATAGAGGTATTACTTTAACTATTCATCTACTTATCTTCTTTAGTTTTTTGCTAGAGTTAAATATTTGTAATTTGTGTTATTTTGATAAATATTGATCACATAATGAGATCTAGTGACTGTATGATATCTTTAGCTATATGCCCCATTTTCATGTCTTGAGACACTATGTTGCATGTTATACTTAGGGTTTAATGTATAGTAAAGGTTAAGTTTTTTTTGTAAGCTTGCATTGTCCTTGGAAGGTCCCTCCCTAGGATGGCATGTGGTCATGATCCTTGATTTAGGTCCTCACACTATTATTCATGGTTACTATTCTTTACTAAGAGAGCATTATTCATTACTTAAAAGATGAGACCATCCCTTGATTACTTGACAATATCACTTCTTGTGTAAGTAGGCTTCTTCTTTCTTTGCAAGGAATCATTCACTCTCAAAAACAATTATTCAATTAATATCTAGGACTTTACCAAACAAACATTAATTTTCTTGTGACATGCACATTAATATACCCTAGGTAGTCTAAATCCACTAAATTTCATCAAACAAAATGAAACATTCATCTTGATTACCATTCACAAGTGGTTAGAATGATTCATTATCTAAATGGTGAGATTGATAGTTCATTTCTAGCTAATAAGGGTTCTCCTTTCATTCCAAAAAGAGCTTTGACACAAAGAAACATGAAATTAACTTAAATGTTTACATCAATCAAAGATTTCATGATAAGATGCACATTATTTATTACTCTTGATCAACATTTTTTATCCTAAGAAAATTATTCATTGCTTGAATAGAGTCCATCTCATTATTACTTGACAATAGCACTTCTCCTTTGAAGTCCACTGAATAGAGGAGTTGTTAGTCTTGGTAAGCTTTCTTTACCAATAAAGAATTGTTCATTGCATGAAAGTTGGTATTGTCACTTGATTCCTTGACAATAAAGCATCGCTCTTCATTATGATCACACACAAAATAACCCATTTCTATGGTGCACATTGATTTGGCTGCAATATGCATGTTAGTACATCTTTGGTACTCTGAACCTATTGAATTACTTCAAACAATAGAGTCATTCATCTTGTATGGCTTTTCTTACATGGATAGAATGTTTCCTTACTTGAAAGATAAGCACTTTGTTAAATTAACTTATATGTCTACATGGATCCTTAATTTCATTGAGTAATGCACATTATAATTGCTTGGGTAATACAAATCCATTGAAATCCATTTAATAAAAAGAAATATTACACTTGATTAGCTTTTCTTACAATGCAAGAATCATGGATTGCTTTGAACATAATACTGTTTGATGATTACTTGATAATAGGGTGTCTCATCAAGGTAGTTTAAATACATTGAAGTCTATCCAAGAAAGGAGCTATTACTCTTGATTAAGTTTCTTTACTAGGTGAGTATCATTTAGTGCTTGAAATTTGAGACCTTTGCCTAATTCTTGGAGAATAAGGCTTCTCCTTTTGTTCTAAGTAATCTTTCAAACAAAAAATAATTGCTTAATTAACATCTAGGTCTACACCAAACTTTGTTTTTAGTGCAATATGCATATTAATACACTTTAAGTTATCTACATTCATTGAATTCTATCAAACAAAAAGAGACATTCATCTTGATTACATTTTCTCAGTTGGATAAAATCATTCATAAAAGAAAGATGAGACAATAGTTCATTTCCATCAAATTAGGGTTTTTTTTTTGTTCTAAGGAGTTGGTCACAAAAAAAGATCTTGAAATTAAATTGAATGTGTACACCAATCAATGATTTCACAATGAGATGCATGTTATTATGTCTTGTAAAATTCAAATCCGTTGAATTTCACCCAATACAGATGTTATTGCTTTTGATTAGCTTTCTTTACCATGAGAGAATTGTTTATTGGCTAAAACATGAGCTTAATGCTTGATTACAAGAGAATAGGACTTCTCCTCAGGGGTAGTATGAATCCATTGAAGTCCATCCAAGAAAGGAGCTATTATTATTAATTAGCTTTCATCATTAAAAGAAAGTCATTCATTGCTTGAAACCTGTGACCTTTCATTACAAGGAATCATTCACACAAAACAATTGTTCAATTGAAATCATGGTCTACACCAAACCTTAATTTTCTTATAACATTCGCATCAATACACCTTAGGTAGCATGAATCCATTGAATTTCACCAAACAAAAGGAATTATTCATCTTGATTACTTTTTTTGTTTTTTTTATGGATAGAATGGTTGATTGCTTCAAACATGAGACTAATGGTTCATTTATGGCTAACAAGGGTTCTCCTTTCATTCTAAGGAGTCATTTACACAATGAAATCATGAAATTAACTTAAATATCTACACTAATCACTAATTTAATTGCAAGATGCATATTATTATGTCTTAAAGAGTCTAGATCAATTGAAGTCCATCCAATAAGAAAGCTATTATTCTTGATTAGCTTTCATTACAAAGAGAGCATCATTCATTACCTAAAACATGAGATAGACTTGTAATTACTTAACAATATCTTTTCTCATTGGGTTGTTTGAATCCATTAATGCCTATCAAAGAAAAAGGTTATTACCCTTAACAAACTATTTTCGATTTTCACAAAAGAATTATTCATTATTTGAATGATGAGACTATTATTTATTTCCTCCATAACAAGTTATCTTCATTCAATGCAAGGAATCATATACACAAAAAGATCATTCAATTAACATCTAGGTCTATACCAAACTTTAACTTTGTTGCAACATGAACATCAATAAACGTTAGGTAGTTTAAATCCATTGAATTGCATCAAACAAAAGAAGTCATTCATCTTGATTACTTTCTCTTAGATGGATGTAATGGTTCATTACCTAAAAGATGAGATTCACAATTCATTTCTAGCTAAAAAGGTTCTCATTTCAACATGTACATCAATAAACCTTAGATAGTCTAAATCCATTGAGTTGTATCAAACATAAGGAGTCATTCATCTTGATTACCTTCTCTTAGATGGATATAATGGTTCATTACCTAAAAGATGACACTGACTATTCATTTCCAGCTAAAAAGGACCTTATTTCATTTGAAGGAGTTGTTCATGCAAAGAAAACATGAAATTAACTTAAATGTCCACATTAATCAAAGACTTCATTATGTTATGCATGTTATTATGTCTTATAGCATCCAATTCCATTGAATTCCACCAAATAAAGACACTTTTACTCTTGATTAGCTTTTGTTACTATGAGGGAATTATTCATGGCTTGAAATATGAGTCTATGTCTTATTACTTAACAATAGAAATTCTCCTCTAGGTTGTCCAAATTTGATGAAGTTTATTGAATAAAGGAGCTATTACATTTGGTCTGTTTTCTTTACCAAGAGAGAATCATTCATTGGTTGAAAGCTAAGACCATCACTTGATTCCTTAGCAATAAAGCTTCTCCCTTCATTTTAAGGAATCATTCACACAAAATAATCATACAATTAACATTTATTTCTATAGTGTGCATTGATTTTACTACGACATACATGTTATTACACCTTCCATACTCTGAATCCATTGATTTCTATTAGACAAATGAGTTATTCATCTTGGTTAGCTTTTCTTACTTGGATAGAATGGTTCATTGCTTAAAAGTTGAGAACTTTATTCTTATCTTTTCTTACTCCATGATCAATTTGCATGTATGAGTCCTTGTAACAAAAGGCTAAAACTTGTTACGAGGAAATCAATTGACAGTTTCATTCTTCTAGAATTGAACCACTCAATACAAGTAAGAAAAGATAATCAAGAACAATGACTGTTTTATTTCATGGAATTCCATAGATTCAGAGTGCCAAAGTCCTAAGGTCATTATAGTCACAATTAATATATTATTTGGTGCATATACCAATCTTAGTTTCATGATCAATTTATGTGAATGAGTCCTTGCAACTAAATGAACAAACTTGTTAGTAAGAATGAACCGACAATTTCATTATTCTACCAATGACTCCTTTGTTTGATAGAATTCAATGGAATCAGAATGCCATAGTCAAAGGTTGTAATGGACACAATTAATATAATATTTAGTGCAATCATCATTATTAATTCATGATCAATTTTAGTGAATGAGTCCATACAACTAAAGTAAAGAAAGTCATAAGGTTGTCATTGGCTTGGTCAATCAAATGTTTGGTGCAAACATCAACATTAATTTCATGATCATTTTGTGTGAATGAGTTATTGCAACAAAATGAGAACACTTGTTAGCAAGAAATGGAGCAATAGTTTCATTCTTCTTAAGTTGAACCATTCAATAGCAGCAAGAATGGAGAATTTAATTCTAGAAGAATGAAACCATCAGTTCATTTCTTACTAACAAGTTTTCTCCTTCAGTTGCAAGGACTCATTCATGCAAATTGATGATGAAATTAACATTGGTGTATGCACCAGTCATTATGTTAATCATAATAATAATGACCTTATGTCTTTAGCTCTTTGAATCTATGGAATTCCATCAAACAAAGGGGCCATTGTTCTTGATTGTCTTTTCTTATAGGTACTGATTAAAGGAGTAATTTATCATGATTGTCTTTTCATGTAGGTATTAAATGGTTCAATTCTAAAAGAATGGAATCATTGTTTCATTTCTTACTAACAAGTTTTCCCCTTAAATTGCAATGACTAATTCACATAAATTGATAATGAAATTAACATTGGTGTGTGTAATAATTATTATGTTTATCACAACAGTAATGTCCATTGACCTTGATTGTATGGTCTATTGCTTGAAACTTGAGTTCTTTACCTCATTCCTAGACAATAAGGCTATTTTGTTCATTGGAGGAATCATTAACACAAAACAATTGTTTATTTAACATCCAATTCTACACTTAAATTAATTTTGTTCATACATGCACATCAATACTCCTTTGGTATGCTAAATCCATTAAATTCCATCAAGCAAAAGGAGTTATTCATCTTGATTACCTCTTTGTCGATCAATAGATTGGTTTAATGCTTGAATGATGAGACCAATTGTCCATTTCTATCTAATAAGGGTTATGATTTCATTGGAAGGAGTCATTCATGTTAAAAACCCATGAAATAACTTAAATGTCAATGCCAACCAAAGATTTCATTATGAGATGCACATTATTATGTCTTGCAAAATCTAAATCCATTGAGTTTCACCCAATAAAAAAGCTATTATTCTCAATTAGCTTTCTTTACCATGAGAGAATTGTTCATTTCTTGAACATGAGTACGTCTCCTAATTACTTGATAATAAGAGAGCATCTCCTTTCATTGCAAGCAATCATTCACACAAAATAGTCATACAATTAACCTAAATTACTATAGTGCACAATGATTTTGTTGTAATATGCTGATTAATACACCTTAGGTAGTTTAAATCCACCGAGTTGCATAACAAAAGAAAAAAAGGGAGTCATTTAGCTTGATTAGATTTTTCTTACATAGAAAGAATATTTCATTGCCTGAAAGTTGAGCATTTCATTTCCAACAATTATGGCCTTTTTTTTTTTCATTCCATGGAATCATTAAATTAATTTAAATCTTTACACTAATGACCTTAAAGGTAATCCAAATCCATTTAAGTTCATCCAATAAAGAAGCTATTACTTTTGATTTGCTTTTCATACATTGATAGAATCATTCATTGCTCAAAACATGAGATTGCCTCTTAGTTAATTGATAATATAACTTCTCCCTTAAGGTATTCTAAACTGATTAAAGTTAATAAAGTAAAGAAGCTATTACTTTTGATTAGCTTTCTATATCAAGAAGGAATTGTTCATTTCTTAAAATATGCAACTATCAATCAATTTTTGTCATAATAGGGCTTCTCCTTTCATTGGAAGAAATTATTAACACAAAATGTTCATGCAATTAACATTCATGTCTCTACTAATCTTTAATTTCATTGGTACTTATATATCCATACACCTTAGGTAGTTTGAATCCATTTAATTCCATCAAACAAAAGGAGTCAACCTTCTTGATTTGTTCTTTTCACATGGAAAAAATGGTTGAAGGCTTGAAAGATGAGACTGACACTTCATGAATAAATTTAGATGTCTAGACTAATCACTAATTTCATTGTAAGGCACATTATTATGTCTTATGTAGTTAAAATCCATTGAAATTCATCCATTACTCTCTATTAGTTTTCTTTAGTGTGAGAGAATCATTCATTGCTTGAAATATGAGTCCTTCTATTGGTTACTTGATAATAGGACTTCACCTATAGGGTAGTTGAATCAATTGAAGTCCATAGAGGGATGATGCTATTACTTTCAAGTAGGATTGTTTAGCAAGGGGAGAATCACTCACTACTTAAAACTTGAGATTGACACCTAATTCCTTAGCAACATGGCTACTCCTTCTAATGCAAGGATTCACTAATACAAAAATGATCATGATATTAACATCCATGTTTATAGCAAACATTTACTTTGTTATGACATGCATGTAAATACACTTTGGGTAGGCCAAATCCATTGAATTCCACCAAACAAAGAATTCATTCATGTACATTAACTTTTCTTATGTAGATAGAATGGTTCACTACTTCAAGACTTGAGATTGACACTTCTTTCCTTGCTAATAAGGCTTCTCCTTTTGTTCAAAGCAATCATTCACACAAAGGAATCATAAAATTAACTTAAATCTCAACACTAATCACTAATTTTATTGGGAGAAGGATTTTATTATGCCAAGGTTATCTAAATCCATTGAAATCCATCTAGTAAAAAAGCTATAACACTTTATTTGCTTTCTTTACAATGAGAGATTTATTTATTGCTTGAAACATGATTTAAACCTTAAAAGATGTGGCTTAGTGACCTAACACATGTAAGGAACCAAACAAAAACCCAAGAAAACAAAATCAAATTTCAATCATGCAAAACCTAGACTCTATGTTCAAAGGAACATGAACCTAAGGTATAAAGAAAGACATGGACACCACACTCTAGAAAAAGAAGGAATTTGGGAGTGATATGTTGGGTTAAATTCCACAAGAAGAGTTAATTCTTGATAAAACCAAAGGAGAAAATTCTCGCCTTTATTTTCCCTAACATTTTGCTTTTTTTAACAATGAAATCAAGCCTATTTATGGGTTAAATTAACAACCTTAACCCCAAAGATAATGACAAACTTTTTAAATAAGCTAATAACAAATCTACTCCTATTTGTTTCATGAGTTGTCCTTTTTTATAACAAACTCCTATTAAGGAGTGGATTTTATTGTAACCTTGGCTCATTAAGTATTACAATCAAATTAATAAGGCCTTGGCCCTCATTAAGATATGTTTTGTTGCCCTTTGAGCTTGAATTCATTTCTTTAACCCAAAATTCTTCAATCAGCCCACTAGGTGCCTCTTTCATTCTTTTAGCTCTTGAATATGTCATTGACCCTTCTTGAATGCTCAATGGATTTTTAGAAGCCCACCTGTCCATTAGTTTCTCCATGGATCTCAACAACACATGAGACTATCTCTTAATTGTTCTATAATATAACTTCTCCTTTGAGGTAGTTTGAATCCACTGAAGTCTATTGAACAAAGGAGTTTTTAAATTTTATTATCTTTCTTTACAATGACAATGATGCAAAACCCAAAGAGCACAATGAGACCCATAAGCAAAATAATGATTTCAAACTCCATGAAAGCTAAATCAAGTTTATCAAGAGTAAAAGCTTGACCTAATGTTTATTAGGAAAGTAGGAACCAAACGTATAAATCAAAATCAAAACACCATAAGAGTTATCTTAATATGTTCAAAAGTTCTCAAGAAAAATTTCTTAAAAAGAAATAAGTAAAATCAATGAGGCAACCCCTATAAAAGAGGGTTACATACCTATATATAGAGTTTAAAGTAAAATAGTAAATCCAAAACAAATAGGAAACATTAAAGTTGCCTAACAACCTACAAAAAAAAATGATTGATTAGGTGGAATAAACTTTAAATTAAGACATTCAGCCCATTACAATAATAGAATAATTAAATAACACACATGGCACCCCCAAAAAATTAAAGTATGCCACCAAGTTGTGAAAAGAAACAAGGCATGTAACCAAGTCCATAATTCAACCCAAACTTCCTCAAATAAGTTGTCCTTGAACTTGAATGAAGTTTATTAAGCCTTGATATTCCTCCAAGCCTTAATCCTTTTGTTATGCATTTCTTTCAGCCCCAAACAACTTTAATAAACCCATTTTAAAGTTTCTTACATCCCTTTAGCCCTAGCTCTTATTATTAGACCTCCATGTATGTGTAATGGATCACTACATGTGCTGACTTGATTCCCATCATTCTTTCTCTCCTCAAAAGGATTTGTCCTCAAAACGTCACCAGACATCAAAAGGAGAAAACTTAGAAAAATTCAAAGTAGCATGAACAACATACTCACCTAGAATATCTAATTTGTAGGCATTTTCATTAATCCTTGTAATCACTTGGAATTGTCCATCTCCTCTTAGTTACAACTTTGAATGCCTTTGTACAAGGAATCTCTCCTTGCACATATACACCTATACCCAATCACCAAGTTCAAAATTAGCTTTCTTTCACCCTTTATTGGTTTGGTTTGTACATTGCTTAGTCTCCTTTTTTTTTGTGTTGCTACACCCTTTCATGCAATTTAAGGAAGTTAGCATATGAAGAATAAGGAATTCAAACCCTAAGAAAGCTAAATCAAGTTTAACAAGAATAAAACCTTGACCCAATGTATATTAAGAAAACATGAACCTTATGATTTTTTTTTAGTTTAAGAACATGACATCTCGATCAAAAATAATACTTTTTAGTACTTAATGAAGCCTTATGATTGCTTTAAAGATCAAGTTATCCTTATGAGAAGCATCATCAATTTTATGGCATGGTATGAAATGTGTCATCATTAAGAATCAATTAATAACAAGCATATTTGAATGCTTTTCTCTTTATGTTTTAGTCAACTCTAGAGTGAGGTCCATACTTACATCAACCAAAGGAACACCTAAAGCAAGAAGTGGCATGTATAGACCTTTGGATGATCTATGGCTTTTTTTTTTTTTTGACACATAACCCATCTCTTAATAATGTTCTAAACATCCTTACCTATCTTTGTCCCATAAAATTGCTCTTAGAGCTTCACCAATGACTTGTTCATACCAATGTGGCAAAAAAGACCACTACCATAGGCCTTTTGGATCAACAATTCACTCAAAGAACTTTAGGAAATTCACCACCTATTTCTCTTAAAAAAGAATGAATCTTGCTTGAAATATTGCTCAATCTCTTTCCTGTCACAAGCATGATGGATAGATTAAAAATTTAGATCATCAATGTAAAGTTGTTCAATAAATTCAAACCCCAGTAACTAAGCTTCAAGCATTGTAACAAAAGCATACCTTTTTAAGAGAGCATAAGCTACCACATTAGACCATCTAGTTTTATATGCTTAATGACATGCATAAATGATAAAAAAAAAACTCCACCCATCTTAGATGTCCTTTGTTAAGTCTGTGCCAACACTTCAAGTATTTCAAAGACTTGTAGTTTGAATGAATGACAAATTCTTTAGGAAAGAGATAATGCTACTAAAGCTTTAGCACTCTAATAAGGTAAAATATCGCTTTATCATAGGTTTAATAGTTCTTTTTCAAACCAGTTAGCTTAGTAAAGTATGCAATTGGTTTTCCTTTTTGCATAAAAAGAACCTTTATCCCCTCTCTAACTTAACCTCAAATGTCTTGGAAAAGTCATGAAGTGTAAGGATTGGTGTATAGCATAATCTATACTTTTGATCTCTTAATGCCTTTCTAAGCAACCTCCATCCATTGGAATTCTCACTTTTTCATGCATTTTATCAATGGAGCCATGAATGAATCTTGATAGAAGGAGGCAAGGCAATGAAAACTTCTCACATCATAAATCAAGTTAGGGGTTGGCCATTCTTCTTGGATGGATGGCCTTAACTTTCTCTTCATTCACCTTAATGCCTTCCTATAAAATCACACAACCAAGAAAAGACACTTGCTTTTGCATGAAATGATATTTCTTCAAGTTTCCATATAATTTTTCATGTCTTAAAAACATCAAAGATTTGCTATAAGTGGTCTAGTTGATCTTCTTGGTTCTTGCTACAAATCAAAATTTCATTAAAGTAGATAATAGCAAACCTTCTTAGGAACCTTCTTAGCACATAGTTCATGAGGCACATGAAGCAACTTTGGTGCATTTGAAAGTTTAAATGGTACTATCAGTCAATCATATATGCCCCTTTTAGTTTTAAATGTCATTTTCCACTCATCCTCTTCTCTCATCTGGATTTGATGATAGCTACCTTTCAAATTAACATTAGAGACGAACATATCATCATGAAGTTCATCTAATAAATCATTAGTTTAAGAAATAGGAAAGTGATACTTCACTATGATTTTGTTGATTATTCTTTTAACTACACACTTTTTCATGGAACCATCATTTCTTTGGAATAAGTAAGGCTAGAACTAAATAAGGGCTGATAGGTTCTCAAACAAAATCTTTTGCAATAAGCTTATCTACTTAGCTTTGAAGCTCTTTGGCTTTTTTAGGATGGCAATGATATGCTAGACAATTTAGCAATGTAGCATCATGTAGAAGATCAATTTAGTGCTTAATTCCCATAAAGGAGTTAAACTAGGAGGCAATTCATCTAGAAATACAAAAAGAAATTTGTTGAGAACAAATTGTACACTAGATGGAATGGATGACTTCACCTTTACCTATTTCTCCTTAACAAGTAAAGCATGTACTTTTTCTAGCATTGTAATGACCCTTTTAACTCAATTTATATTAAAATAAAGGCTTTCTTTGGTATCCTTCAATTTTTGTAAACTTGCTTGGACTTGGTGGTGGCTAAAAGGTGCCAATGTAATGTGCACACTATCCTTGGTGAAAGAATAAGTATTTTTGTGCTCATCATGGTGAGTGTTTCTATAAAATTTCCATAAGTGTCCAAAAAAAAAAAAAGATGGCATGCATTAATAAGAATAACATCACATAAAACCTCATCATTGTAATGTTTGTGAATGAAAATGAGATAAGTGCTTGTTTAGTTACCTTTACCTCATTTCCCTTGTTGAGCCATTAAAGCTTATATCTTCTTTGAAGTAGACAAGTTCAATTTATCAACAAGAGTTATGGAAGCAGCATTGGCACAACTTCCTGCATCAATGATAATGCTATATATTTTGCCTTTGATTGTCCACCTTATTCGAAAGATGTTATCTCTTTACACCATCATAGGCCTTAATCAGGAGTTGAGAAGCTCTTGAACAACCAACAAGTCTCCTTCATCTACTTACATTAGATCTTTTCCTCAATGTCATCATGCTTAATTTTTTCATTTCCTCCTTAAGGGATGTCTTAACTTCATGAATATTTTGCAAAGTCATCAGCCTTTATTTTGGACACTTTACAACAACAATGTGTCTATATCCTTGGCATGTGACACATTTGATGGACTTAAATTGATGTGAAGTTTTCCCTTTGTCTTCCCTTTTTCATAATGGTTCAAACTTAGAATCTTCACCCTCAAGGGAACTCCCCTTGTTGAGAATTAAAGCCTTTCCTACCAAACTTGTAAAAGGTCTTCTTAAAGCTTTTAAGTTGCTTTTTTTCCTTAGTAGCCAATTTGATTACATCACCTAAGGTCTAGTATGCTTATAGCTCAACCATAATAATAATATCCTTGCTTAATCCACCCAAAAAAGGAGCCATGGTTTGCTCAAGACTCTTATCCATTTCACATCTCAATAGGAGAGTTTGAAATTCTCACACATAATCTTCAACACTATTATCATTTTGCTTTAAGTTATGGGGTTTTTAATATAAGTCATGTCTATAATTTTCTAAGATGAATTGTTTTTTCATCCATCTTGTCATTTTTTCCCAACTTTTAATTTTAATTTTTTGCTCTCTTTGTTTTTGGGCAACTAATTTCCTTCACCACAAACTTGCATGCTTTTTCATTTTCAAACTAGCAATCTTGCACTTTGCATTATTAGTGAGCCATGTTTCATCTAACATTAGGGATTCTTCTTCTTGGGCATTATTGTTCTTTAAGGAAAGTATGAACTTAATTGATATCAATTCTAAGCCTTTCATATTCATGGTTAATGCCTAGAACTTGAGCTTCTTGCAAGGTCAAGCTAATTGGAGGGATATATGAAATGATGTGAACAAGGTTAGGATGGAAAGGAAATGGCTATGTCTAGGTGATATGTTAAAAGGAATTCCACCACCATTGATGATATAAGCTCAATTACTACACCACAAGATAAGGAATTAAAGTTTCACCACCTTTTGAATCCATAAGAAGATACACAAAAACTGAGTTTAATGTAGTAATAGATTAGTTTTCATACAATCAACCATGCTAACCTTAATATTACATATTTAGGGCCATTTAAAGGATACACAAAATTTTAGCAAACATAACATTAATATTCATTAAAAACTCACTATCTAAATAGACTACACTCAAAACACAAAACTTCTATGTACATAGACTCCATAATTACCATAAATTGTATATTAGACTAATCCTCCTAACAATCAAAAGAAAATCTTTGGCTTGAAATTAGTGCTTACACCCTCAAATGTAACAAAGTGGGCTAAAACAATGGACTATCTAAGTGAGTGTATTTTGAATGGTATTGTATTGATTTAAGATGAGTGGATTGGTCCCTTCTTCCATGCAATCTGGTAGTTGTCATTAAGGATACAAAAATATTAGGTACTATAGTCTCAATCATACAATGTAGATGATATGAATAGGGGTCAATCCCATGGGAAGTGCTATCAAGCCATAATTAAACTTAAAAACACTAATATCAATTGGAAGGGTAATGTAGATTCCAACTTTAAAACAATTAAAGTAAACTACTTGATTAAGGAAAAAAAAACGTATAGAAATATTAGTTAACAAAATTCTAGTTCTAGGTTCATTCATGATAATATTGTTGCAATTCTATTGGAACAATTGACCCTAGATAATAGTAAGCTCTATTACCTAAATTCTCCATTAGATATTCATTAAATAGAGCAAGCTCTCCACTTAGACCCTAACCATTATACCCCTAGAATAAGCTCTCTAGAGTTATATATTAGTATCCTTAAGAATTAGGAAAATAGGTTAATTTAAGCAATAATCACACAAGCTCAGATTATTTAACCTGCATTGAGTTACACATAACAATAAGAAGAAAGCTTATCCATAATCCCTTACTATTAAATGCTACTTAGTGATTAGGGATGGGATGAATATAGGTCACAATCCCTAACTTTAGCAATCAACTATTGTTTTAACCAATTTAGCAAGTCTAATTGAATGAAAAAAAACAACAATCAACAATTTAATCATAATAATCAAACAATTCTAAAAAAAAAAATAAATAACATAACAAAATATAATTTATTCTATCAAAATACCAAACATTTTAAAATTTTCTATAACAGTTGAAAAGTTTTAGCTATGTTTACTTAAAAGAAACTAAATTCTTAATGATGTTATGCCTATTGATATCCTTGTGTGCATGTCTCCTTTTCTCTCTCTATTTTAGCAGCTAATAGGTCCTTTTTATAATGTAGAAAATGTAAATAGTAGACACAAGAAAACCCTAGGACACTCAAAAAATCTCCTAAATTCTTGATGTTGTAATAAACTCATTTCCTTACTTGTGACATAATTCTTATAATGAGTTCTCAACTGATTCTTAAATAGATATAGTATGAATTAGGGTTTTCCTTCTTCATCAAATTTGTATTCCTCTTCTTTAGGTTTTCAGTATATCAAGTCATCTTCAATTTAGGCTTTAAATGACTTAATTTGGATTCCTAAAGCTCAAGTTATACCCATCTAAATATTTAGTATTGGGACAAAAATCTTACTTTAATCAAGATTCAGACTCTAGTTTTTTGCCATTTTCTTCATGCAAAGTCTCAAGGCCTAAACGAACTCAAATCTAGACTCATAACCCTAATTTGAAAATTTTGAGATTTCTACAACAACTTCATTGAAGACCACTTTTCCAATCTAAACCTATAAGTTAGTGAAAAACCTAAAATAAGAAACAAAGGTCATAATGATGAAATGTTGGAAATTCACCTACTAAAAGCAAAAATTCTCAAATCCTCTCCAAAACATACCTAATTCACAAAACATATTATAATCAAATATGTATAAAACTTAGTAAAAACAACTAAATTTAAAAGGTAATGAATAAATAAATTCTCACTCATCAAACTCTCCCACACTTAGCATTTGCATGTTGTCAAGCAAAACAAAATCAAACTCAAAAAATAGTAAACCACACACTAGTCATACCTCAAAACACCATTGTAGTGTACAAGCTAATTATGTTTAACTCTTAACTAGCATACACAACTCACTTAAAAGTGCAACAATGTCAAATACAATAATAGCAACATACGTATCTCTCTTCCTCTCTATCCATAATTACTTTCAATTAGTTAATGCAAGTCTTGCAACTAACATAACAAATTCTTATATAGTTTACCTATCAACTATTCCTCAATATTATTGCAAATCAGGTAGCAAACTAAGGTGTCCCTCATTAAAGCAAAAGGGTAAAACCAATATTTTTCCTTGAGACATTCCCAAAAATTAGCAAACATGTAGCCAAGTAGAATTATAATTTTGCATTTTTACCTCCTAAGGTGCTAACTACACAAGAAAGAGGCTATTATATTGTACTAGGCTCTAGGAGCTTATTTTAGGCCATACAAGAAAGAGTTTATAAGAGCCTACTTATAAACTTTCTATTCACTATGTTTTCCCTCAAAGACTTAAGGTGAGCAACATAAATCTCCTCATTTAGAATGCTATTTAGTAATGCAAATTTGACATCTAAATGAGAGATTTTCCATCCCATTTGAGTTATAGTTACTATCAAAGTTCTAAAAGTGTCCATTTTGTCAATGTAGTCAACTTTAGGTTGATGGGAATAGCCTTTGACTAGAAGTCTTACCTTATACTTGTTGACACTTCCATTAAGATTTAGTTTTACCCTAAATACCCATTTCATTCATATCACCTGTTTGTTTTCAAGTTTCTTAACTAAGACCCAAGTTTGATTTCTCTTAATCATGTCAATCTCCTCCTTCATTACTACATTTCATTCATCACCATTAGGAGCTTCTTCATAAGTTGTAGGTTATATTATAAATCTATTAAATCTATGGTAAACATTGACATGAGGTCATAGATTTTTAATGGGGGATGATTATAGTTATCAGATTCAATATCATAATCTATATCTCCGACATCAATAACTTCTGTTATAGGTTCCATTGAGTTTGTGACTCATTCTTATCCTAGTAAGCTCCCTTATCAATCTTCTTGTCTCTACTAACAATGACTTTTTAACTTACTATAGCCCATTAAGATCCCCTTTTCTACTTTCTCGTCTACCTTGCTTCTCTTTACATCTAGCATATGGTTGTAACATAAGGAACCAAACACTCTTAAGTGTTTAAGAGATGGCTTAAAATCACTCCAAGTTTTAATTGGAATTTTTCCCTTTACTACTTTTGTTGGCATCTTGTTCTATAAATAAACAACTATGTTGATAGCTTTTTCCTAGAAGAATTTTGGTAACTTCTTCTCAAAATGCATGCACCTTGTAATCTCTAGTACTCATATGTCCTTTGTCTTTACCACTTTATTTTGTTATGGAATGTAGCTAACTATCAACTAATGCTAGATCGCCCACTCCTCAAAAGATTGGTTAAACCCCTTAAAAACATACTTATTTCCTATGTCTAATCTCAGGGTCTTCAAAAGTTTGCCACTTTGAGTCTCAACAAAAACTTTAAACTTCTTGAATAGCCCAAAAACCACTTACTTTTACTTCATAAAGTACATCAAGGTCATCCGTTCTCATTCATGAACGAAAGGAAATATTTGCTTTTGCAAGAATATAGCTTCACTAGTCCATAAACATTAAAATAGACCAATTGAAGTGTCCCTTTAGCTCTCCAAGAACCTTGTATAGGAAAAGAAAATTTGTGCTACCTACCTAATTTACAACTTTCACACACATCAAAAAAGACTTTGATAGCAGGTAAATCATTCACAAATTCTTGTTTTTGTGTCAGGTATCTTCTGCCACAGTTTAAAATCATCAATCACTATATTGCTTTGCATTCTAACATTTCAATTGAATTTAAGTTCTCAATAAGAATGTTAATGAATCATATGCCAATAAGATCATAAACCAAACAATTTTTATCTTTGAATAACTAGGTAAAGCCCTTTTGCATCAATTGCCCTCCATTGTCAATCTTTACCACACATATGATTGGTGTCAAGTGACTTAAAAAGATCAACATGGCTAGTCATATGGTAAGTACAAGTAGTATCTAGAAACTGAGATCTCTGATTCTCTACTTTAGTCACCATCAAAGCTATAATTAAATGTTCATCTTTCGCCTCTTCTTTAGTGAAATTAGTTGATGTTTAAGATTATTGGCCTTAACCTTGCTACTGCTTCTTTTTGCAAAACTTTTAATATGACCAAATTTGCAGCAAATCTTGCATTGAACCTTGCCTTTCCAATAATAATCATCTCCTACATGATTAATTTTTTTCTAGATAGGACAAGTTGAGAACTTTCCTCCTTTCCCATGATTCTTTTTAGACTCAAGCTACATGCATCTATTGGAATATTTTAAGGTAGTTTTCTTGTTATCTTTTAATGCTAATGGCTTTAGCTTTAGTTGAGCTTGCAATGCAACTTCCACATGACCTTTAGTTCTTAAGCTTCTCTTTTGTTCATAAGTTTCAAGTGCTTTGAGGAATTCTGATAAAGTGATTTTGCTAAAGTCCTTGGAATCTTCAAGAGAAGAGATTTTTGCTTCAAACTTCTCAAGAAGACCAATAAGAACTTTCTCAACAATTCTTTAACTAATGATGTCTTCTCCCATCAATCTAATCTAGCTCATTACCTCTAATAGCTTGGAGGTATAATCTTTGAGTATGTCTATGTCTTTCATTCCAAGCATCTCAAATTCTCTTTTCAAGTTTAAAAACCTCATTTTTCTTATTTTATCATTGTCATGGAACTCATTTATAAGCTTTTCCCTTGCTTTTTTGGCTATCTCACATGTCATTATCCTTATAAAAATAACATCTAAGAGTGATGAGTGGATGCATGTAAGTGCTTCCAACTTCTCTAAGCTTTCCACCTTTCATTGCTTAATCTAATTTACAGTAGGATTCTTTGGTAGAGCAAGAGGCTCTCTTCTTGTTTCCACTATATCCCAAAGGTTAAAGGCCCTTAAATAGGCATTCATCTTTACTAACCACAACAAGTAATTGGTGTCATTAAAGATTAAAAGTGCAAGAAGTGAGACACTACTAGAAACCATATTTGCTTTTTGGCTTTTCTTTGCTACAATTTGACTCTTTGTTTTCTCTCTCTAATTTATTGATCTCTCATGTAGATACTCTTTTTCTCACAACCTTGTAGGATCAAAGGATCTTTGATACCATTTATTAGTGTTAGATAAGAAAGATTGAGAAGAGAAGACATGAAATTTTTGAAGAAAAGCTCAAAACTCCATTATAGTAGCTTTTTATGACCTCATTATTTGAAGTACACATTAGTGAAAAAATTTGTCATATCTTGAGAGGATAGTTGCTATAGCCTAATACATTGTGACAATTTGTCTACAAAGATTGAAACAATCCTTAGGATTATTGGAAAAATAATCAACTAAATAATATATAATGTTACAACACAAGTAAATTAGCAAAAAGGATCAATTGTTTCTAAGTTATATATTCTAATAACCCCTTTTTAATTATCATTAAAGTAGATTGTTGACAAATTTGATTGTTGCATTGGTCAAATTAATTTTTAGAGTGGCCTAAAGGCTTGTAGTTAGTGGCAAGACCCTAGTCATCTTCTAATGAACCAATGTATTTTTTTTATTATATAATATAAGACTAACTCCAATAATTTTAGAACCTTGATGACCTATCTTTGATTCCTAAGGATATAGGAATGTATGTCTAGGTGGTTAGCCCTAGTCCTAGCCAAGATCACTAGACAACTTTGCACTCCTTAAAATCTCTAGATGATCGTCTAGATTCGACTAACTATGACTCATGAAAAACCTGTTATCGTGCAATTATCATGCAATCTAACTAGCCTAAGCATCGGAGTTTACAAACCAAAGTAGCAAATTTGCCCCTTAATCTCATCCTAAGCATGACTCAAGTCTCTGATTAGTAGCTCTCAAGACACTCCTTAACTCACCCAAAACTAATCAGTATTATCACCTAAGGAGAATAAGACTAGAATGAGAAAACCAGAATACATTCATTCAATGATTGAACATGATCTCTAGGTACATGAGTTCAAGAACCCTAAAGTTGAAATGATTTACACAATCATGGAACAAAGGAAAAGAAATGCAAAAATGAGAAGAATAAGTTGTTTTCGTCAATCCTTCCTCCCTTCTTTATCTATGTTCATTCACCCCTCTTTATTTTCCTTGTACATAATGCTCCCTTGGCCATTCATGCTTACCTCTTCATCTTCCTTGCACTTCAATGCTCATTTGGCTGTTTGTGCTTGCCTCATCATCTTCCTAGCACATCAATGCTCCTTTGGCTGTTCATTCTTGCTTCTTCATCTTCCTACCTTCTAGAATGGATTATTCCTCAACTTGGACATTAATCCCAAGTGTTTTGGATATGACTCCAGGCCTTAAATTTGGATGGTGGAGTATCATGGCCCAAAACATATAAATTAGCCCAGTTTCCAGCTCCATGGAGGCTTGCTAAACTACACCCGTGCTACTCCATTCAGATGGCCTTATATTCTTCTGTTTCCTTCACAAGTGTTGTAGCTCTTTGAGTTAGCTTTTTAAAGACTCAAATTTGGCAGCTAAAATCCTTTCCATTTACGAGATATGGCTGAAAAGCTAAGCAGTGCGTGGCTGATCTACTTTGTCTAGTGCCCCTCTCGTGATCAGAGTTCAATATTTTGCCTTGTCCAATTGGTTCAGAATTTGCACATGGTTTCTTAGTGGAAGTCATAGCTCAGCCTTTTAGCTATCCATAGAAATTGGTTTTATTAAAAGAAACCTCCTATAACATAAGAAATAATCAAAGTGGTAAACTGCACAAAAATTGAATTTGCCATATTTTTCTGATAATTGGGCATATGGACAACTAAGTGAGAAGCCAATCAAATTACATCATCTAGACTATCAAACATGCATAAAATATTAAGTATGAGGCAAAATATTATGCAAAACTTGGTTGTTATCACTACCCCACACTTAAATGTTTGCACATCCTCGACAAAGCAAAAATAAAAATAACTCCAAAGGGTTTCTCAACTTCCTATCCTAAATGCTATGTCTATGTAAGATGCAACCCTTTCCCAGACATTTCCCACTTTAAATAACTTTCTAGGTCCAAGAATAACTCATCAAAAAACAAACAACCAAACTTGAACCACACCACACATCATGGTTTTCATTCATCCACACCATGAAAATCACATACAAGTTACCATCATATGAGAAACTTCAGCCAAGTGATAAGTCTTCATGAATTTTCTCAATTCTCTCAAGGATTTAGGGATCTATTTACACTTAAAACACCCTCCATAGACAACCCACACAACCATATGCTTGCAATCATTCTAATTTTCTACCACTTAATATAGGTGTAATACAAAAATCAAGAGGACTTTCATAAGTTGTAACGGGGTTATAATGCATTGGGTAGGTAAGAATGAGGGATGGATGGGCTGCAATGTCATTCCAAGGTAGGGACAATAGAGGAGAGGGATAAAAGATCATTGAAGGAAGAGCTCTTAACTTAAAGGGGAAGGTTTCCCATAACTCAAACAATATCAAACAAAACACTCTTCTTGCTCAACTCTTCCAATCATTCTAATTTTTTCTTCTTTTCCTACCAAAAACATACCTAAATGATGATTATTAGTTGGGTTCTCATGATTTTTTTTTTTTTTTTTTTTTGTTTTTTTTTCTTTCAGATGATTTTTTTTTTTTTTGTTTTGTTTTTTTTACATTTTACATGCCCCACATAATTGCAATCCCTCCCCCACACTTAAATCATGCTTGTCCTCAAGCATATAAGAGGGAGTCCCCCACACTTAAATCAAAAGTTATTTCTGCAATGTCTAGGGGTGTCGATTGTGAATGTGTAATGGTTAAGAACAAACAAGCTTAAGGCTCAATAATGATAGCAATGGTCATAATTTATAAGGGGTAGCTTATTTGGCCCAAACTTAGAAAGAAAAAGATGCCTCTATCATTTTCATGCATACAAATGTTATGTGATTTTGATAAAGAACGAGAGTAAGTTCTAGTGTGCAAAGTTCCTAAGAGTGGACACTCATGAAAGAATGATGAGAATGACGTGTGATATAATCCACGTAATTAGGCTCAAATATCCTCACCTAGTTTCTATTTATCAATGTGGCCGAGCAACCCAAAATCTAGCTGCTAGCATGCTCATTCCATGATGGAACTCACTTAAACCAATCAATGCCATGGAATATAAGTATTTGTTGTTAATAGTTTTTCATCGGCCTAAGTCATTAGCTGTCATGGCAACTATTTGAGAAATTTTATTCATGAACATAAACGAAACTACCATGCAACTATCCTTATTTGATGCAAGCAAACACCTATAACTAAAAGAAAATGATGGGATTAAAAAGCTTATCAAGGTGTTGGGTAGTGTGCATCCAGCAAATGTAATTCCTCTCTTAGTGGTTCTTCATGGCTAAGTGCTTCATAGAAGTGCTTGAGCCTATGGCCATTCACTATGAACCTTCTCTTTGATGCTGGTTCTTCCACCTACATGGTACCATAAGGATACACATGAGTAACCAAAAAAGATCCTTCCCAATGAGAATGCAACTTACTTGGCATGAACTTGAGCCTTGAGTTGTAAAGAAGAACTTGTTGTCCGAGCTTAAATGTCCTATAGTAAATCATTTGGTCATGCAGCCACTTTGTCCTCTCCTTGTAAATCCAAGCATTTTTTTAAGCCTCCATTCAGATCTCTCCAAGCTTTTGAAGTTATAGCTTCCTTTTAGCTCCTCCTCAGACTAGATCCAAGTTGCAACGCTTAACCGCCCAATATGCTTTATGCTCGATTTCCACTGGCAAGTGACACACTTTCCCATAGACTATTTGTTATAAGGACATATCAATTGGGATTTTGTAGGTAGTGTGGTATACCAATAATGCTTCCTTTAGCCATGCACTCCAATCCTTCTAGTTTGGTTGAACCATTTTTTCGAGTGTGCTCTTGATTTCTCAATTGGAGACCTTGGCTTCACCATTTTTCTGTGGATGATATGGGGTGGAGATCTTGTGGACTATGCTATAATTTTTCAACAAGGCTTCTACTTGTCGGTTACAAAAATGGGATCCCTGATCTGAGATGATAGCTCGTGGAACTCTAAACCTATAATTAATCTGCGAATGGACAAAGCTTGCCACTACTTTAGCATCATCAGTTTGGATAGCCTTAGCTTATACCCACTTAGAAACATAATCAACCACCAAAAGAAAATAAATATAACTTGAACAAAATTGGGAGTGGTCCCATAAAGTCTATACCCCAAACATAAAAAACTTCATAGAACGACAATGGTTGTTGGGTCATTTCTTGCCTATGTGATAAATTCTCTATTCGTTAACATCGGTCATATGTTTTACAAAAAACATGGCCATTATGAAATAGAGCTAGCCAATAAAGACCTGAATCTAGTACTTTCCTAGCTATTTTAAAAGAACCAAAATGGCCACCACATGCTCTAAAATAACAGAACCTTAAGATAGACTCATGCTCATGCTAAGGCACACATCTCCTAATGATGTTATCACTACAAAATTTCTAAAGGTAAGGATCATCCCAAACATAATATTTGGACTCACTTTGAATCCTATCTACTTAATGCTGAGAAAAATCTGAGGGAATCACCCCAGCAACTAGGAAGTTAACTAAGTCAGCATACCAAGGAGTGTTTTGATGTTGGGACATATCATGGATTTGCAAAGGGTGCTCATCTGGGAAGTCATCTTGAATGGGAAGGGGTTCCAGATTCCATTTAATTCGGCTAAGATGACCATCCACCAAATTGTTAACTCTACTTCTATCCTTAACCTCAACATTGAACTCTTGGAGTAATAACATCCATCAAATTAGTCGTGGCTTCATATCAAGCTTTTTCAAAAGGTATTTAAGCACTGCATGATCAGAAAAAACTACAACTTTAGAATCTAGTAAATAAGATATAAACTTGTCAAGAGCAAAAACATAGTCGAAAGCTCCTTCTTTGTTGTGGTATAGATGGATTGAGTGGCATCGAGTGTGCAGGATGCATCATGGATGACTCGTGGCTGCCCATTAAATCTCTTTGCCCAAACAACTCCCACTGCATTGTTGGATGCATCACACATTAACTCAAATGGTTGAGACCAATCTGGGGCTTGCACAATCAGCGCAATGGTCATGGCATGCTTGAGTTAGTCAAAAGCTTTACAACAATCCTTATCAAACTTGAACTCCATGGTCACCTTCAAATGGTTGGTCAATGGGAGGGCTATCTTGCTAAAATTTCTTATAAATCTCTGATAAAACCTTGCATGACCAAGAAAAGATTGAACTTCCCACACACACGCAGGGTAAGATAAATGAGAAATAACTTCAACTTTTGTTAGATCAACTTTAATACCATCCTTAGAAACTACATGTCCTAACACAATTCCTTGCTCAACCATGAAGTGACATTTTTCATAATTAAGGACCAAGTTAGTTTTTATGCACCTCTTAAGAACTCAAGATAATCTTTCTAAACATTCATCAAAAGGGGAGCCATAGATGGTGAAGTCATCCATAAAAACTTTCATTCCTTCCTCTATGAAATTAAAAAAAATACTTACCATACAACATTGAAATGTGCCTGGAGCATTACACAAACCAAATGGCATCCTTTAGTAGGCATAAGTGCCAAGAGGACATGTGAAAGTAGTCTTCTCTTGATCCTCGGAGGTGATGTGAATCTGAAAGTATCCCATAAAACCATCCAAAAAATAGAAGTGAGATTTCCTGGACAATCTTTCAACGATTTGATCAATAAAATGTAAAGGATAATGATCCTTCAGTGATGTCAGCAGTCTATACACACTTGCCAAAAATTTTGCACATGAGTTGGCAACAATTCATTATTCTTAGTCTTGACTACTGTAACTCCAGATTTCTTAGGCACCACTTGGACTGGACTCACCCAATCACTATCCGAGATTGAATAAATAATTCTAGCTTGGAGCAATTTGGACACTTCTTTCTTCACAATATCAAGAATAAATGGGTTGAGTCTTCATTGTGGTTGCCTCACAGGTTTGGCTTCT
This sequence comes from Rhizophora mangle, assembly GCA_037832345.1. Taxonomy (NCBI): domain Eukaryota; kingdom Viridiplantae; phylum Streptophyta; class Magnoliopsida; order Malpighiales; family Rhizophoraceae; genus Rhizophora; species Rhizophora mangle. The sequence goes on from JBAPLJ010000926.1 coordinate 83,762, forward strand.
TCTTCAAGGGAAATTCTATGCATGCAAATTGCTGGACTAATCCCCATAATGTCCCTAAGTGTCCAGCCAATAGCCTTCTTGTGCTCCCATAAAACTTTAAGCAACCGAGCTTCTTGCAACTCATCAAGGCTCCTAGTAATAATCATTGAAAGTTTGCTATTCTCAGCTAGGAATACATACCTTAGATGCTCTAGAAGAGGCTTTAAATCGAGCTCAAGAGGTTGTATAATGGATGGAAGAAGTCTAATCGACTTGCTCTCAATTGTTTCTAATTAAGCCTTCTCTGTTATTCTCAGTTTTAATATGTCCATTCCCTACTATTTTGCCAAATGTGTCACTTGTTCTGTGCTCTTAGGGACTCCTCTAAGTGTACATGAATCAAAGATGTTGCATACATCATTCCCAAGCTGTACACTATGAGAAGGAACTAGAGGAGAGGGAGAGAGTGCACTTTCCAAACTATATTGATCAACTTTGCTTCTACCACTTCTTTCAAGTTGTTCTAGGCTGAGTGGCACTTCTTTCTTGTGTTCAAATTCAGCACTTTCATGGGCTCCTTGTCCCCCAAAAAGGGTCATGTCACAAGTTAGAGAGTCATCACAATGATCTATCTCTAGAAATTCCTTCTCAAGCTCGAGTTGCACTTCCTCCACCAAATCCTCAATGAGCTCAATATGGAATAATGAATGATCCTCCGATGGGTGTTTTATAGCTTCAAGAATGTTAAATTGAACAATTAAGTCACCAAATTCTATTGATAACACCCCGGAGTGCACATCAATTTTAGTTTGTGCCATTTTAAGGAATGGTTGACCAAAAAGAAGAGGTGAACGGCTGCTTTGTGTCTCACCCTTCGTTTCCAAAATGTAAAAGTCAGCAGGGAAGATCAATTTGCTGACTTGGACTAGAACATCCTTGACTATTCCAAGTGGATATTTGTTACTTCTGTTAGCCAATTGGATAACTAATTTTGTTCCCTTCAATGGTCTAAGATCTAGCTTAATAAACATCAAAAGAGGCATAACATTGATCGAAGCTCCAAGATACAGCAAAGTCCTGTCAAACTTTCGATTACCAATAATGCAGGGATTTGTGAAAGTACTAGGATCCTCACATTTTTGTAGTAGAGGCTGTATAAGAGCCAATACATTCTGTCCCATACTGACCTTCTCCCTTCCTTGGAGCCTCCGCTTATTTGTGCATAGCTCTTTCAAAAACTTAGTGTACCTCGGCACTTGCTTGATTGCATCAAGAAGCAGAATGTTGACTTCCACATTTCGAAACATCTCCAGAACTTCCTTATCCTTTTCTAGTATGTCATCCTTTTTCTTAGACTTCATTCTCTGAGGAAATGAGAATGGCTCAATGGATTGGTCAACTATCTCCTTTCCCTTGGTGGTTGGATTTTCCTGGCTTGTCTGGGTCTTGGTCGGGTTTGAAGCAGATGATTGTTTTTCATCCTTCTCTTTCACTGGTCTTGGCTACTCATCTAGCACCTTTGGATTGGGGATGAATTGGCTTGGCAATTTTCTTGAAGATTTGCTATTGACAGGCATTCATCAAAGTGGCTAGTTAAGTCATCTGTGTCCACAGATCTTGGATGGTTGAGTTAGTTTTCTGCTGGAATTAAATATTTTGATCAGCCAGTTGCATGGTATGAGTCGTTTGCTGCTTCATCATATCCTCTAAAGATGACTCAGACCTAGGGACAGGTGGTTGATGTGTCTAGCCATGCAGTTGCTGTTGGTGCTGACCTTGGCCGAATCTCCAAGGTAGCTGTCTTGGTTGCTCTTGTGACGTCGATCCTGAGTTCCCATACCAAAAGTTGGGATGATCATGCCACCCTAGGTTGTATGTGACTGAGTATCAGTCATACCAAGGTCAATCTTCCTGTTGATATGGCCTTCCTTGATATCCTCCAATGCCAGGACTTGATCTTGTGACTCCTTTACCAATGTTGGGCATGATGCAGTAGGATGCCCTGAATTTGCACAAATACCACAAATTTGGCTCCTAGGGGCAAGTCAAGAACCTCCTTGGCCTAGTTGTTGTTGATCTATAGCCAATCTCCTTACAAGTGAGGTAAGTTCATCGAGACGGTGCTCCACTCTTTGATGATCTTGACTTGTGGTTGATACTTTATGTACTCCTCGAGGTAGAATTGTGGCCCTTGTGCCAAATTGCTGGGAATTCATTGCCATGTTTTCAATTAATGCTTGAGCAGCCTGGGTGTCTTATCCACTAGTGTGCCACCACTTGCTGCATCAATTATGCTATGATCCATTGAAAGTAGACCTTCATAAAAGTACTTGATCAAAAGCTATTATGATATCTGGTGAAATGGACAGCTCACACACAACTTATTAATCCAATCTCAGTATTCATAAAGGGTCTCACCATCAAGCTATCAGATCCCACAAATCTCTTTTTGGATGGCAGCAGTACGCAAGGCAGGAAAGAATTTTTCAATGAAGGCTTTTTTCACATCATTCCAACTCCGGATGGCCTCAGGATGGAGATAATAAAACCAATCTTTTGCAGCTCCCTCCAAAGAAAATGAAAATGTGATCTTCGAAGATTCCTTGCAGTCTCATTGTTGAATAGACAATATGAAATTCCTTGAAATGTTTATAAGGATCATCACCTGCAAGGCTATGATATTTAGGCAACACATGAATGAGTCTGAATTTAAGTTCAAAGTTAACTTCAACACTTGGAAACTGAATACACAGAGGTTGGTAATTGATATTGGGTGCTGCTAGCTCTTTCAAAGTTTGACTGTTATTTTCATTATTCCCAGCCATGTTGTTATCCCTAGCTAGCTTTGGTTCTTGATATTCTTCCTGTTGAATCTAGATGAAGATAAAGTGGGTGGAATTGATGATGATCATGCAGTCTTACAATGTCTACTTAGTGTTCGTTCCATTTTTGGGTCAAAATCAAACAATAAATTGCTAGATGACCTAGTCATACACTATGTAAACCATAAAAAATAAAGCTAGAACAAGGATAAAATAGATTTGAATAGAACAAGAGCAAACAACCAAGAATTGCAACTAACTAAATCAACCTTAAACAGTAAAGAGTAGCCAAGCCAATCTGAAAGTGGAATAGACAACAACAAAAAAATGAAACAAGGCAAAGTTGGAAGGAATGGCAACAAAACTAGAAAAATATAACCAACACTAATCAAAATTGAAATAAATAGACAAATTAAAGTTAAATCAATAGAATAACCAGACAATAAACTAATGTAAACATGAATCAAATAACATCAATGAGTAGAAAGTGAAAAGGAAAGTCAAAAGAAAACTTATGCTAGTCAAATGTTGGTAGAAAGCCACGTGAGGTAACAAAAGGAAGAAAAAGAATTAGCAGTGAAATTGATGTTCTTCCCCTCCATTCTTTAGTTGTGACCAGCAGTAAGACACCTACAAAAGTGGTTAATTATTTACAAATAATCAAGAAAAGATCATAAACATACCTTGATTCCCTAGCAACGGTGCCAAAATTTGACAAATTTGACTATAGCATTGGTCAAATTGATTCTTAGGGTGGCCTAAAGGTTTGTAGTTAGTGGCAAGACCCTAGTCGTCTCCCCATGAACCAATGTATTTTTCTGACTATGTAATATAAGACTAACTCCAGTATTTCTTAAACCTTGATGACCTATCTTGATTCTTAAGGATATAGGAATGTATGTCTAGTTGGTTAGCCCTAGTCCTAGCCGAGATCTCGCACTAGACAACTCTGCACTCCCTAAAATCTCTAGACAATTGCCTAGATTTGACTAACTATGACTCATGAAAATCCTGTTATCATGCAATCATCATGCAATCTAACTAGCCTAAGCACTAGAGTTTACTAACCTAAGTAGCAAATCTGCCCCTCAATCTCATCCTAAGCATGACTCAAGTCTCTGATCGGTAGCTCTCAAGACACTCCTCAACTCACCCAAAACTAATTGGTATTATCACCTAAGGAATCTCATTAAGTGACTAAATGAGAATAAGGCTAGAATGAGAAAACTAGAATGCATTCATTCAATGATAGAACTTGATCTCCAAGTACATGAGTTTAAGAACCCTAGAGTTAAAATGATTTACACAATCATGGAACAAAGGAATAGAAATGCAAAAATGAAAAGAATAAGCTATTTTCGTCTATCCTTCCCCCCTCTTTATCTTCCTTGTACTTAATGCTCCCTTGGTCATTTATGCTTGCCTCTTCATCTTCCTTGCATTAATGCTCCTTTGGCCATTCGTGCTTGCCTCTTCATCTTCCCACCTTCTAGAATGGATTATTCCTTCACTTGAAAATTAATACCAAGTGGTTTGGACATAATTCCAGGCCTTAAATTCAGATGGTGGTGTATCATGACCCAAAACATACAAATTAGCCCAATTTCCAGCTCCATGGAGGCTTGCTGAACTTCACCCATGCATAACTCCATTCAGATGGCCTTATCTTATTCTATTTCCTTCACATAAGTTGTAGCTCTTCGAGTTAGCTTTCTAAAGACTCAAATTTGGCAGCTAAACTCCTTCCTGTTTATGAGATATGGCCAAAAAACTAAGCAATGCACAGCTGATCTGCTTTATCCAGCACCCCTCTCATGATCAGCGTTCAATATTTTCCCTTATCCAATTGGTTCAGAATTTGCACATGATTTCTTGGTGGAAGTCATAGCTCAATCTTTTAGCTATCCATAGAAATTGGTTTTGTTAAAAGAAACCTCCTGTAACATAAAAAATAAATTATGCAAAAACTAAATTTTGCCAGATTTTTCTGATAATTGGGCATATGGACAACTAAGTGAGAAGCCAATCAAATTACATCATCTATACTATCAAACATGCATAAAATATTAAGTATGAGGCAAAATATTATGCAAAACTTGGTTGTTATCAATTTTCTAATCATTTTGGGAAATTATTATGATTCTAAATTGATAAAAATGAAGGGTATTTCCAAGGTTATTGATTGAGAAATTGTTATCATCCTTGGCTGTATTTTTTTTTTTATTGTATTATTGAAATTTCATATCTATTATTCAATTGTGGTACATTAAGTAGTTATTTTTGTTTCTTGTTATCACTTTGGGCTTGCAGAATATTGCATCCAAAACTTTCAAAATAAAGGTAGAATTTTGAATTTAGTCATGAGATGGTGATGCTTTCTTTTTTGTGTTTTCAGATAGTGAACTAATGGCTACTAGTCATTTTTGCTACTATGATCATTACTCATCTTTTGGAGCTATGCCTAAAGTAACATAATCATTTCTTTTTGTTACTTGATATCATCATTACACTTTGTAGTTAATATTTACCAAATCTATAGAGAACCTATGGACTAATTGAAGAATCTAGTTAGGAGTTCTTTAAGATTTTATTTTTGGTGGGAAACTATTTGGTGTAGCATTACACAACCATTATTCACTCCTATGGCACTATTACAAGATGTCAAAGTCAATAAGACTAATTTAAAGGTGAAAATCATGATTCTATGAGACTATGTTAACCTTAATGCTCTTTCACATTTCATGTTCAATGCATGAAATATACCTTGAAAGAAAGTACATTGCCTTATGAAGTCATGGTAGATTAGCAAGCTTTTATTTGACTAGTACCAACTAATTAGTGCCCTTTATTATGTTGGAACATGTGACAATTTGGTTCACGTTCTCTTACAAGCTTTGAGATGTACAAATATTATGACATTATGCTCAAATGAAATGACAAGTAATTAGTTCTTGTTGATAAAATAATTTTGGGCCTTTTATCATAATCCACATATTATGTATGTTTTCCTAGTTGCAATTATGCATATAAAAAACTAGAGCTCTAATCTTTAAATTTGGCATTTCTTATCAATCTTACAATTACATTTGATAATGATAATGACTTATTATGCTAGAGAAATTTATTTATCTTAACTCATGTTTCTCTAGTTTGCTTCACTTAGATTAGGAGGCCAATTATTTACTTGCATGGTCTCCAAGGCATATAACTTGTTGGATTAATTTCATTGTTATTAACCAACTATTTTGATTGGTTCACTAGAGAAGTTGTTGAAATATTGACTTGTCCAAACTAGCTACCATGTAAGCAATTCTGAATTGTTGGTACAAAAAAAAGCAACTCATTTTGTAATGCGCATTGCAATAAGATTTCAGTGTCATTACATTAATAAAAAATGCCTTAGCAATATTTAATCAAATTGGTCCACTACAGAAGCAAGAATTCAAAAGTTCATGGACTTACAAAAGGAACAAAAGATGCAAGTCAATTAAAGGGACAATTATCTCCCTTGCAAACATAGTTAGGTGGGATTAAATATATGACAGGGTTACTCGACATTGTAATAATTGTTAATTAGCAAGAAAAATATGGATCTTAGAGAATGTATCATGGTGGGAATTCCAATGATTTGTTTAATTGATACAAATTATGACCCCAATCTCACAGATATTTTGATTCTAGTGAATGATGACCCTATAGCTTTAATTTGATTCATTCTTAACAAATTAGTAGTTGCAATTTGTAAGCGTCATTCTAGCCATATACAAAAACTTTGATTAGTAATAAGATAAATTTTTTTAATAAAATATTTATGGAATCGATTACTATTTTTGAAACATACAAAAGAGATAAAAATAATTGGAGATTTTATGTCATTAATTGGTCTCCAAAATATTCAATTCAAATAGTGAATTTGAAAAAAAGATGGTTGAATTAAGATAATTCTTTTTCAAGTTTTCTTTCTTTTAGGGGGAAATATGAATGATCTAGCATGTTCCATCAATCAATATGCTAAAAAGGAACATATGATATATGCAATGTAAAGGTATGCTAACATTTCTACTGAAAAATAGGAGGCTTCCAAGTCCACACCCAAGTCCTTATTACTTCTTGGGATGCAATCACTATCTTATTAGGTTCATCTATTATAGCTATTCAAAATCCATAAACCATTCCAATTGCCTATCCAATTTTCTTCAAATATGTCCTTGAATTTATTCAAGACACAAGAAAAACTCAAATTGGAGAAGAATATGGTAAATGGGTTACCTTTATTGTAACTATGTTTCTTTTTATTTTTGTTTCCAATTGGTCAAGTGCTCATTTACCTTGGAAAATTATATAATTGCATCAAGGGAGTTAATCGCACCTACAAATTATATAAATACTATTGTTGCTTTCGCTTTATTTATATTAGTGGCATATTTTTATGTAAACCTTAGAAAAAAGGATTAAATTATTTTGGTAAATACATCCAACAACTTCAATTCTTTTACCCATCAATATTTTAGAAAATTTCACAAAAATTTTCTCACTTAATTTTTGAATCTTTAAAAATATATTAATAGACAAATTAGTAATTGTTATTCTTATTTCTTTAGTATCTTCATTGGTTTTTATAATTGTTATGTTCCTTGGATTTTTGCAAATGAGATTCAAGTTTTCATTTTTGCACCTTTAACTATAACTTATATAGGTGAATCCATATAAAAAGCATCATTGACTCATTTTAAAAATAGTATTTTTAGCTTAGTGCAAGGCAATTCCTACCTTACTCAGGAGAATACACTTAGCAAACATAAATATACAATTTAAAGGAATAGTCAAACAACTTACAATATTGGTGAATTATAAAAAATAGGAGAAAGAGATCTAAAAGATCTTTTTCTTAAAATTCATTTGTTTCATCCTATTATTCCTATTTTCAATGAATATTTTCTTTATATTGCCACTATTGATTATTTCATTCATTCAGTTCCAACATTAGGAACCATAATTTACCAATTTACCAATGATTTTTTGCTTGGTAAATTATTTTTCTTAATTTTAAGTGCTTGTCAAAATTGCCTAGTCCCAAGTAGTGCATAAATGACTTTATTATGTGACACAGAGGTATAATGTAGGTCCTAGGTAGTGCAAAAATGACTTTACTTCATTTGCCCAAGTCCATAAAAAGCGAGTGTCTTATCATGCCACACTTGCAGAAGGAAGGAACCAAGTTAAAAATAGTGGGGACTGGAGAGCACCTATAATGATAAATTAATCAAATATATAATTTAATTAATCTTTTTTCTTTATATACATATTTTATTTTATATATTTAATAAATTTAATATTAAAATAATTTTATTTTTTATTTTAATTATTAATATATTATAATTTAAATTTAAAAAATAAATATTAAATAATATTTATATATAAATTAAAATATTAAAAAGAGATTAAAATTTATTTTTAAATTTTAATTTTTATAAATTTATTATAAATTAAAATATTATTGTTATTTTTAATAAATTAATTTTCAAATAAAAAATTTAAAATTTGTTTCTTTTGATAACCCAAAACTTATTTAAGAGGTTGTCTTACATGCTTAGATATTAATGTCACTTTGTTGATATAAAGATAGAAAACGACTTATTAGTCTAATAGTCAATTATGCTAATTCGGCTCCACTAGGTGAATATGCATCGGCATTGTGGAGCATTTTGGTACCCGATAAACCCATTAGGAATCTAAGCCTAGAAACTCTAGAAACTTGACAAAGAGTGCTATTTCATGTTTCTAATTGGGCATTTGCCCATCAAATACTTCAACACTTGGACCAAAAGTCAAGCCCAACAATGGTTCGGCCTCGTCTTAAAATTACGTTATACAATGCAGTTGAAATACATAACCGCAGATTTTTCTGCAGTAGATTGATGATTAGATTTTTCTCCAAGAAAGAATTGTGGTTATAGTTTCTTTCTTCCTCCGTTAATCTTCAAGAAATTCAAGAAAAGCATTCCTTGTTTCTTTGCCACGGTCGGAGAGGAAGACAAATGCCCTGTTGCAATTCGCGGAGGAAGAGTTCTTGAAGAACGACTTCGACAAAGCGTACAGACTCGCCAAGCTGGCCAAGCAACTCAACCCCTTCTACGGCAGTGAGGGTTTTCTTGACAAGTATGTTGCTGCCTACCGTCTCCACCATCCGGCCACCAAAGAAGGAAGGAAACCGGACTCGCTGATTGGTACGAGGTTTTAGGCAATTCTTATGACTCGCCTGAGAAGGCCGTCAATTGCCCTTTTGTCAAGATGGGGAAATTCATCAATCCTGATTATCACTACTCTGCCGCTGCCAGGGGTGCCTACATTCTCATCAGCAGAGCCGTGGAGGTTTTGGATGACCCCAAGATTACGGCTTCCTATGACAGTCATTGGAAGCGACTTGTTCTACCCAGGCTTTTGGGTGCGAAAAGCTGCGCAGTTTCCCAGTCTAACGCCCAAAGCTACCGTGGTGCTTCTATTTTCACCATGCCAAACATGGTTGGTTGAAGATGTTGGGTATATATATATATATATATATATATATATATATATATATATATATAGTAATCTCTTTAATTCTTTTTGTGCACAATTGTAATTTTTCTGCAGTAGATTGATGAATAGAATTGGAGATCATTGTATTCCCTTTTTTTTTTTAGTCATCAAAATCACTTCATTTTTAATAGTTTATGAGGTGTTTTATGTAGGGTAACTCAATTATTGGATTTGTATATTTCATAATAAATATTACATTCAAACATTTTGCATCTTTTTTTGAAATTAATTTTGAATTCTAAACTATTTTTTATATTTTCTCATGGGACATTTTTCCTTTTGTAATTATGATAGTGACTCATAAATAGTTATGTGCTTTTAAGGCAAGCGCATCTCTAAATTCTGGCAGATAAAATTAATAGTATTCTGTCAAAAACAAGAGAAAAGTACTTTTGTTTTGGTAGAAAATGTCTCATACTATTAGTTTTAATCTTCTCTGTTCGTTTAACCATAGTTATTAAATCCGGCCCAACATTAACCCGAGTAGTTTACTAGGTTATTGGATTATTGGTTTAATTAGTGACTCAATAGTTGGTCTAACTGAATCAATGTCTATGATCAATTTTTCTTATTAAACGTAATAGCATAAAAAAAATTTATGAATACTGAAAGAAAACAAATGAAGATTATTACATAATTTTAAAGTGTTACAGATTCTCTAATTTTGTTATACCACTATAAGAAATAAGAAAACTAAATTATGTCTACTTGAATGTAATTCAAATTATTGAAATTCAAATTTTGAATTTAAAAAATTTTAAATTTACAAATAATCAAATATAATATAAAAAATCAATTTATTTAATATTATGAATTTCAAATTTCAATTGTTTAGAAAATTTTCTTGAATTTCACTCTCTTAATTAAAAGAATTAACATCATTACTTTCAAATCCATTTCTTGTAACTTGATTGGCAGGGTCCATATTGTTAATGTCAATCTCTATGTCTTATATGTTCAAATTAAGTTTACATCAAAATATAATAAATATTAATAGTCATGTAAAAAATTACAAAAAAAGTTAGAAAATTATAATACCCTAGCAATTAGTACCATTATTAGAATTGTTTTGGATACTACATGTTGTCATCTCTTAACAAAATGTCTTTGATCCATCTAAGTTCAAAGTTAGTGGTTTAATCTTAATATCCAATCTTCATTTGCTCCAAATTCTTCAATGTTACTAGTGTTATAATTTTGACCTTTTAAAATATTCTTACATTATAATTAATCATTGTAATTATAAACTTTATTAAGGAAAATAACAAAAAAATAGACAAAGTTACTAATTTCCTAAAATTTTAAAACAATTACTTTTGTTGCAACCATAAATTATAATGAGCATAGAAAAGATCATTAAATATTTGGTGCTTCAATTTTTTATATTTCTTTGAGTGTATATGCTAAAAAAAATACTACAATTACACTTACAAGTTTGACTTAGAACTTGAATAACCAACCTTTTCAAATTAGGTACACTATTTTTATAAGTAGACCACTATTCATTTATAGTTGCAATTATCAATATAAATAACTTATTTAATAGAAAAAAAATTGTAAAAGAAGGTAATGAATCAATAAAATTGCAAGAAGGCATGATGTTATGATTAATTTTAACAAAATTATGTTCAGAGTGTCCTTTCACATTGGTGAAAATTTTCATTTCACTCTCATCAGCTTATGCATCAATGATTCATTTCTATAAAATTACCCCTCTCTAGAACATCCAAAATAAAAAGAAACAACTAGAGGATGTTTCTTAATCAATGTAATATCATATTGACATATAGAATTTAACCAAAACTAGTAGTATGAAAATTTTTATGTAGCTGGTGGTCTCGTTGAGTATTAGTTATGTTCAAAAAAGCTTAGAGTCTTGCCCTCTTCTTTCAAAATCTTCTCACAATTTCTACTTTAGCTACATGAATAACCTCATATAGATATCTCATCACAGGCCTCTCATCACTATCAACTACTCATAAATCATGAATCAAAGACTCAATAATATGCATAATGAATGCACATTCTCTCTCCAAAATTTAAAGTCAACAAACCTCTTTCCTTTGACTTCTTTAGCATATGCACATGTGGTCTAATCTTTAGATGTCATCATAGCCCTTAGTGCATCCTTTTGAGCTAAGACACTTTGTAAGGCAACAAATTGAGTTGTGGTAGGATGAAATATTTCTCTTCCATTAGTAAATTTTCTCATCAAGTGCAAAGGATAACAATGATTATAAAAGCATGGTAAACAAGGCAACTAACCTCAATCATGTTGCTTATATCATGGAGAATCAAAGTAATACAATGGGTTGCACAAGGAGACCAAAATAATGTCTTGAATTTGCACTCCAACAATTTGCTAGCAACTACATAGTTGGACACATTGTTAGTCACCTTATGGATAACATTTTCAACACAAACAAACAACATAACTTCTCTTAACAATTTGTACAATGCTTGAAATAGTTCCTTTGGGATAATAAACCAAGAAATTTATCAAAGTTCTATGGTTTTGATCTATCCACCCATCAACAATTAATGTATAGTTGGTCTTACTCCATATGACATGATAGCTTTTCAAAAATTTGTTTTACCTCTTTAACATTCTTGGTCAACAAATGACCATAATAATCATGAAAAGATGGTGCCTCATAACCCAGTCCTATACTAGCTATGGCATCAATAGCTGGTTGATAGTAAATTGAGTTTACAATATTAAAAAGTATGGAAGCATCTATCATCCATCTAGATACACCAATATCACACCTTTTTATTGTGTCTTTGTAGTACACTCTTCAAAGTTGGTTAAGCACTAAGGCTTGTCCTTGACATAATAAAAAAATCTCAATATCTCCTAACTTATAGACTTTATTTTTCCTTAGCTTATACTAGCATTCCCTTTCCTTTATAGTTAGAATGAGAAGATAGAATTAAAGGTTGTTGAACTTCTTGAATATCAACATCAAGATTATGATATTTTTACTTTTCATAGGCCCTATATCTTGGGTTAAAAAAATTTAACTCATCCAATGTTTCTTGTGCTTTCCTTTTCTTTGAAGAATAATCCTTATGATTTTGCTTCATTTGATGTCAAACATCAGGCCGCACCTTTGGACAACAATCTACTTCCCCTTTCATTCCTATTAAATGTCACTTAACTTGATTAATGCCCTACTTAACTAGATTAATACCTCAACCCAAAAAAGATCGTTGTGTAGTACAAACTCATCAATTTTTTCCTTCCACTACTTACTCTTTTATCCACCTCATTACAATGGCCTTATGCTAAATCATTTTTTTTTGTCTAATATTGCTTCTTATAGTTTTTTCAAGAGATAGTTTTAAAAGGACCAACATTTGGCAACAAGAATAAAACATAAATAAAAATAAAATTCATAATACTAGCAAAAGGCCTTATCCAAGCACTAAGAATAGTACTTAACTTGATTAATACCTTATCCTGTTCCAAGTGGTATCAGAGCCTAGTGATTTTTTGTGAGGGAGAAATAAGTGTGAGGAAAACTGTTTACCTTCAACTAAAGTGTACTTAATGTAAGCCCTTGTGAGATAAGTGTGAGTAGATCAACCACTTTAGGGTGTTCCAGGCAGCAAGTCCTGGGTAGAGGCAGTAAAACCATTGGTAAGCCCAAAGCTAGATTCTACAAATCTCATGCCAGCTTCATCTATAGGTAACATTTTGATTGGTGGTAAATATGTCTACTTTTACCTTACGACCTCAAACACCTAGTCATGACTCTAAGGCTTCTTCCTTAGGAACCCTTAACTGTGATGAGATCCTTATAGAAAACTTTGATACATCCATTGACAATTAGCAAATCTCCAAACTTGTAGCAAAGCAAATTTATAAAACTTCCAAATTCAATATCCTCAAAAAAACAGATTACACCATTAAAACTATAGAAAGAGATTATCATCTCTCTATATCTGTTGAAACAATTAAATTGCTTTCTCATGATTTTATCAAACATCATCAAAAGCATTACAATTACTTGTATCTAGGCATGGTACAAATTGGCATCAAACCATTTTCAAGAGAAGGACTCAATATATCTATTCTTGTTACATTAAGAGATTGTCATTTATTAAACTTTGATGATTCTCTTCTTGGCATTATAAAATCTAGTTTATGCTCTGGACCTGTTTATTTCAATTGTTATCCAAATTTTATTATTTCTCTACATGACATATATATCTTAGATGTTTTGACTTTGTAAATCAAAATCCATAACAATCATTTTGTAAAAGGATCTATACCTCTAAGTCTGATGTATAAAATCCAATATAAGGCCATGATGTCATCCTTTAACACAAGGACCTTGTGTGGCACCGATGACAAAGGTAAAATGATTCTTTGGCTTACTGATATACGTAGATCCAACCTTCAAACTCTCAAATACATCAAATGGCATGAAGTTGATCTTCTTGATACTTGGAAAATTGTCAACACTACCATTCCTAAACCTTTTGTTACTTCAAATCTCAACAGGATAACCCAACATAATGACAAAACTGTCAATGTATCTTTTGCACAACATTCTACAAGTTCCAAATCTACATAGTTTAAGGATGATGATCTCCAATCTTGTGTAGCCAGTTACCTGTAAAAGAGTAATTCAACTAGGCATCCTCCTAGTCATACTAAGACCAATAACTATGCTTCTAACCTTTTTGGTATTGACTTACGAAGACAAGTTTTGAGACCAACTTATAACAACACTTCACCACGATCACCAGACTCTTTTAAAGCATTTGTATCCTAAGTTCAGTTCCCTAAAGAGCCTGAGGTAAATCCTGAGCTCAATGTCTTGGAAAAAAATTTTCAAAATACTTTTCTAATAAAAAAAAGTCTTACAAAAAGAATTATAGCTGATTGGAACAAAGAAAAACAAGAATGGTTTTTAAATAAATTTCAAAATGAAGACAAATTAGCCATCCAACAGGATTATTATGACTGGATGACTAGAGAAAAGAAAATGATTTTGATTTTTGACTGGTTTGATGAATACTATTTTCAAATGGAATTTAATTACCTTGGACTTCCTTTATGGAAGAAGATAGATTGCAAGTTCATACTGCAATGCAATAGTGGGAATTGATGAACGATTCTAAAATAGAGTATATTCATCCCTCATCCTGCGAAATTCAATTTAAATATAAAGGATCTACCATCTCTACTTCTCCTTTCAAAATTAGTAGAGAGCATAAAAATTCTTCTCCAAAAAATTTTTAAAAAATTTTTGAACAAAATAATTATACAAATAAAATTTTACAAACTATTGGAAATCAGGTTTCAAACATTGAGACTATTACAAATTTATCTATACCAATAAAAGAAGAAATTAAACCAACCCCCAAATTAGTTTCTAAACCTTTATTTAAACCTTTTCAAATTTCTGACAATGGTTCAAATGAATTTGATCAAGCATTGGTTTAGAGATGACAGGCTTTACAAGACAAACCGTCCTTTAACAAAGATGTCTAGGCTCTACAAGAATCAGATGGTGCTACTGACTCTTCTTCCAACTCCTCTTTCAAAATTCTAAGGGTAAAAATTGAACCGATAAGGGTTCCCACACATATGTATTACCCTTGACTAACTACTCTTGATATTGCCCTTGATAAAAAACCCCTTTTTTTTTGTTTATACCAAAAATATAGTTTCAATTTAATTTATGAATAGAACATTGAGGGATTTTATGAATACCAAATTTTGAATCTATTCCAACAAATGACTATGGTCACTAACATTTATCATACGCATAGTCAAACCTCTAACCCAACGATTGCAAAAGTCCCTGTTGCAGGATTTTCTAAACAACTCAAAGGATGGTGGGATAACATGCTCTTACCAGAAAATCGACAGGAGATTTTTACCAGTATCAGAAGAGATGCAAACTAACAACCAATCCTTGATGAACAACATCGTATAGTTCTTGATGCGATAACGACCCTTATATTTACTATTACCAAATTTTATCAGTGATCCTTCACATCTTAAGGATAAAAGCACTGAATTACTTTCAAATTTAAAATGCAAATATTTACATAATTTTCATTGGTACAATGATACTTTCTTAACTTATGTCATGTAGTGAAAAGATGTCAACCAACCTTTTTGGAAAGAAAATTTTCTTGTTGGTCTTCCTAGACTTCTAGGAGACAAAATAAGAAGCAAACTTTATGACTAATATAATAAAAACATCCCATATGATATTATTTCATATGGAAAATTAACGAGTCTCATCCAAGAGGAAGGATTATAGGTTTGTAGTGACTTTCAATTACAAAAGCAAATCAAGAAAGAAAAGCAGTAAACCAGGAGAGAGCTTGGATCTTTCTGTGCTCAGTTTGATGACAACCTATACCAAAAGGAAAAGGCCATAAAAAGGTCTAAACCTAAGCCAAATAGACTCAGCTCCAATAACCCATTTTACCAAAAATCTAGAAGTAAACCAACTAAGTCACAAAAGGTCTTTACTAAACTTTCAAAACCTCTTGTTCAAAACCAAGCCAATCAGCCGACAATTCAAAAGCCCAAAGTTATTTGCTATCAATGTGGCAAACTTGGACATACAACCCATTACTGTAAACTTAATACAAAAATCTAAGCCTTAAAACTTACTGACCAAATCCAAACTCTGCTCCAAACCTTGCTCCAAGATAGCAGCTCAGAAGGGTCAAGAGTCTCTTTTGAAGATGAGGCGGGCCTCTAACTGGATGATAATAACAATCCAACAACTTCGTTTGAAGAAAAGGATATCTTCGTACTAACACATGATTAAGAACAATTTCTTAACACTCTTGACAGTTTAGGTAATGATCATACCAAAACCCTTTTCAAATCCTTTTGGTTAATCAAGTAATTTACTTTAATTGTTATAAAGTTAGAGTTTTACCCCACCAAATTCATATTAGTGTATTTACGTTTAATTAATATCATAGTTGAAAATGAACCTAGAATTAGAATTTTGTTAATTGATAATTCTATAAGTTATTTCAGTTAATCAAGTAGTTCACTATCAATCATGGTTAGCTTTCTTTAATACAAGAGAATCATTAATTACTTGAAACATGAGACTACATCTTAACTTCTTCACAATGGGATTTCTTTTTTAGGTAGTTTGAATCCATTGAAATTTATCAAATAAAGAAATTTTTACTCTTGATTAGTTTTAAAAGAGATTGTTTATTACTTAAGAGTTAAGGTCATTACCTAATTTTATGCCAATAATGCTTCTCCTTTCATTGTCTGGTATCAACCATAAAAAATATGTATGCAATTGATATTCATGTCTAGACATAACATCAATTTAATTGTAACATGCATATTAATACACTTTAGGTAGTTTGAATCCATTAAATTCAATCAAACAAATGAGTCATTTATTTTGATTAACTTTTCTTTCTTCGATGAAATGTTTCATTACCTAAACATGAGATTAACTCTTCATTTCTAGCTCATAAAGCATTTTCTTGTCATTGCATGGGGTTTTTCACATAAAGAAATTATGAATTTAACTTATATGTATCACTAATCATAGATTATATTACGACATGCAAGTTATTTAGTTTTGGATAGTCTAAATGGATTGAAGTCTATCTAATAAGGAAGCTTTTACTCTGGATTTACCTTCTCAATTATGAATGCATTGAAATTTATTAAAGAAATTGACAAATCAACTTAAATGTCCTATTGATGATTAACTCCATTGTAATATGCATTTTATTTAGTTTTGGGTAGTGTGAATCCATTGAAGTCCATCCAATAAAAAAGATTTTACTCTTGATTAGCCTTTTCCACTATAAGAGAGTCATTCAATGCTTAAAACCTATCTCTTGATTACTTCACAATAAGACTTTTACTTTGGGTAGTTCAAATCCTTTGAAGTAAATTAAATGAAAGAGCTATTACTCTTGATTAGCTTTCTTAATTGGGAGAAAATAATTCATTGTGTGGAACTTGAGATTGTCATTTGATTCCTTAATAATATGACTTTGCCTTTGCTTAAAGGGAAAGATTCACACAAAATAATCAAATAATTAACATCCATTACTACATAGAACATTAATTTCATTGCAACATTCACTTAAATACATCTTAAGTAGTTTGAATCCATTAAATTCCATGAAACAAAGGAGTCGTTCATCTTTATTAGCTTTTCTTAATAGTATAGAATGGTTTACTCTAGAATGATGTGATTGACACTTCATTTCTAGGTGATGAGGTTTCTCCTTTTGTTCCAAGAAGCCATTCATCTTGATTAGCTTTTCATACATGGATTGAATGGCTAATTGCTAAAAGATGACAAGACACTTCAATCCTAGTTAATAAGGTTTCTCATTCCACTCCAAGTTGTCATTCACTCAAAGAAATAACAAAATTAACTTAAATATCTACATCAGTCACTAATTTCATTATGATATGCACATTATTATGTCTTAGGTAATCTTTATCTAATGAAGTCTGTCCAATATAAAAACTATTATTCTTGATCAACTTTCTTTCTTATGAGATAATCATTTATTACTTGATGCATAGATTGTCTCTTTATTACCTAAAAATAGGACTTCTCCTTTAGGTCAATTGAATCCATTCAAGTCCATCAAATAAAGAAGCTATTACTCTCAATTAGATTTCATTACCAAAAGAGAATCATTAATTTCTTCAAACTTAAGGATGTCACTTGATTCCTTAGTGATATCACTTCTTGTTTTCCTATAAGCAATAATTCACACAAAATGATCATGCAATTAAGATCCATGTTTGCATAAAACATTAAATTCATTATGTCATGCACATCAATACACCTTGGGTAGTTTGAATCCATTTTATTTCATTAAACAAAGGAGTCATTCATTTAGATAACTTTTCTTACATGAATGGTAATTCATTGTCTAAAATAAGAAACCAATAATTCTTTTCTAACTAATAAGGCTTATCCTTTCATCGCATAAAGTCATTCACACAATGAAATTGTGAAATTAACTTAAATGTTCCTTTCATTAATGATTCCATTGTGATATACATGTTATTTAGTTTTGTATAGTGTGAATGCATTAAAGTCCATCTAATAAAGAAACTTTACTCTTGATTAGCCTTTTACTATGATGTATTTGTTCATTACTCAAAACTTATCTCTTAATTACTTTATAATAGGACCTCTCGTTGGGCCAATTTGAATCCATCGAATTCAATTCAATAATGAAGCCAATGCTTTTGATTAGCTTTACTTGCTGGGAGAAAATCATTTATTGTTCGAAACTGAGTCTCTCGTATGATTTCTAAGTAATACAACTTTACCTTATGTTACAAGGAGTGTCACCCATGTCTTTAAAGAACATTAAACTCATTGTAGCATGTAATACAACTTTACCTTTCATTAAAAGGATAGATTCACACAAAATATCAAACAATTAACATCAATTTCTACACAAAACATTAATTTTCTTGCAACATTCACATAAATACATCTCAATGAGTCTAAATCAATTGAATTCCATAAAAGAAAAAAACATCCATCTTCATTTGCTTTTTTTTAACTAAATAAAATGGTTCATTCTAGAATAATGAGATTGATACTTCATTTCTAGGTAATAAGGCTTCTAATTTTATTTCAAGGAGTCATTGGACTTGATTAGCTTTATTATATCAATTGAATATTTAATTGCTAAAAGATGACAACACATTTCATTTTAAGCTAATAAAGCTACTCCTTATGTTTCAATACATATTCACTCAAATAAATAATGAAATAAATTTAAATGTCTACATTGATCTTCAATTTTATTACCAAATGCACAATGTTATGTCTTAGGTAATCTATATCCAATTAAATCACTTTTATAAGGAAGCTATTAGTCTTAATCAATGTTCTTCCTTGAGAGAGAATCATTTATTACTTGAAACATGAAATTGTCACTTGATTACTTGATAGTAGGACTTATATTATAGGTAGTCTAAATCCATTGAAGCCCATAAAATAGAAGAGTTAGTGCTCTTGATTAGATTTCTTTATCAAAAGAGAATCATTCATAGCTTGAAACCTAAGACCATCACTTGATTCCTTTACAATAAGGCTTCTCATTTTCTTGTAAGTAGTCATTCACATAAAATGATTATGCAATTAACATCTGTGTCTACATAAAACATTAAATTCATTGTGACAAACATATCAATAAATCTAACATAGTCAAAACTTGTTATATTCTATCAAATAAAGGAGTCATTCATTCTAGTTAACTTTTCTTGCATGGATATAATGGTTAGTTGCCTAAAACATGAGACTAGCACTTCACTTCTAACTAATAAGGCTTCTCCTCTTGTTGGATGGAGTCATTCATATAAAGAAATTGAGAAAATAACTTAGATGTCCTGCTAATCATTGATTCCATCACTATACATAGGTAATTCAATTTTAAGTAGTGTAAATGCATTAAGCTCCATCTAATAAAGAAGCTTTTACTCTTGATTAGCCTTCTTTACCAAGAGAGATTTTTTCATTGCTTGAAACTTGTCTCTTAATTACTTCATAATAGGACATCTCATTTTTGCAATTTGAATCTTTTGAATTTAATTGAATAATGGAGCTAAGAAACTTGATTAGTTTTGTAAATCATTAATAAATTTTTCATTATTTGAAACTTGAGACCCTTCCCTGATTCCTTTATGATACTACTTCACCTTTCATTGCTGGGAATGATTCACAAAAAATAACCATACAACTTACATATATGTCTACACAAAAACATTAATTTCACTACAACATGCAAGTAAATACACCTCAAGTAGTCTGAATCCATTAAATTTCATAAAACAAAGGGGTTATTCATCTTCATTAATTGTTCTTGCCCAATTAAAATGGTTCACTACTAGAAAGACTAGATTGAGATTTCATTTCAATGTAATAAGGCTTCTCCTTTTATTTCAAGAAGTCATTTATCTTAATTAGCATTTTATACATAGATTGAATGATTAATTGCTTAAAGATGAGAGCACACTTCATTCCTCACTACTAAGGCTTCTCCTTTCATTTTAAGTTGTCATTCACACAAAAAGAATAATGAAATTAACTTAAATGTCCACACTAATGGCTGATTTCATTATGAGATGCAAATTATTATGTCCTAAGTAATTTGTATCCATTGAAGTTCATCTAATAAAGAAGTTATTACTCTTGATCAACTTTTCTTGAGAGAGAACCATTTATTTCTTAAAAGATGAGATCATCTTTTAATTACTTGACAATAGGTCCTCTCCTCTAGGTAATTTGAATCCATTAAAGTCCATCAAATAAAGTTGTTATTACTCTTGGTTAGCTTTCTTTACCAAGAGAGAATCATTCATCACTTGAAACTTAAGGCCATCACCTAATTCCTTGGTGATAATGCTTTTTATTTTCTTACAAGGATACATGCACATAAAAAGATCATGCTATTTGCATCTATGTCTACATAAAAAGTTAAATTAATCTAAATTCAACTTAGTTAATACAACTTAGTTAGTCTAAATTCATTAAATTTCATAAATCAAAATAGTCATTCATCTTTGTTCTTTTTCTTAAATGAATATAATGGTTCATTACTTAATAAAGAAGACCCATCACTTTACTTTTAGCTAATAAGGCTTCTCATTTCATTCCATGGAGTG